>CAWUPM010000753.1:0-184012 GCA_963924295.1 Dioctria rufipes
TATAACAAAATATACCGTACAGGTTCAATCACATTTAAACATGCAAGAAAAAGACTTAAAGAAAATGACTACGCAATTCACATGGAAAGAATCCAGTAGACCCAAGTAGCATAGCCTGCAGCTGAATACACTTGTATTAAAAATCCCTTCACGTGATAATCCCTCGACATTCCACCGTAAATCTAACCCTGGAATCCAGAAAAGTAATTTCATGGTCTATGGTCTATTCGTTTTCTCCTTACCAGAGTATGAGCCTTCGGATGTATACATACGGGAAGGGTGGCTGAATTGAAAAGTATATTTTCAGCGCATGCATTCAGCTTCAAACTTGTCTGTACTCTTGACTTTCCATGTAAAGTCTCTGTTATACTGTGGCATAAGATCGACAAAATTCAGAAAACAGATCATCAGACCAATTTTTAAAACACAGTAACAACTATAACTATGACAAAACACAGTATATGCCACGCACATACTGTGTTTTATTGTAGTTGTTATCATTTACTGTGTTTTGAATTGGTGGCTGAGTTCCAGAAAATCAGTTACTGTGTTTAGCGAATGAAAAATCTCGTAATTGGACCGCTTTTAGGCGAAACTGAGGATACAATAAAGTAGATATTAGCACAGTAAATGCATATTTGTGTCTAACTCACTTTTTTTAAATTTGATAGTTACTGTGTTTTTGCTTAGTGCAGCCGGGCGAGTATGGCCTTTTCTATAGTAAATTTTTCAAAAAATTTTTTTTTACTGTCGCAAATTTTAATTACGCCGAGGATTGCTTTTCAATAGTAAATTTTTCAAAAAATTAATTTTACCGTCGCAAATTTTAAATACGCCGAGGATTGCCTTTTCTATTGTAAATTTTTCAAAAAATTACTTTTTTCTGTCGCAAATTTTAAATACGTCGAGTATGACCTTTTCTATAGTAAATTTTCCAACAAATTATTTTCTACCGTCGCAAATTTTAAATACGCCAGGGATTGCCTTCTCTATTGTAAATTTTTCAAAAAATTATTTTTACTGTCGCAAATTTTAAATACGGAGAATATGAACTTTTCTATAGTAAATTACTCAAAAAATTATTTTGGCTGTCGCAAATTTTAAATACGCCGAGGAATGCCTTTTCTATAGTAAATTTTTCAAAAAACTATTTTTAACTGTCGCAAATTTTAAAAACGCCGGGGATTGGCTTTTCTATAGTAAATTTTTCAGACAATTTTTTTTTACCATCGCAAATTTTAATTACGCCGAGGATTGCCTTTTCAATAGTAAATATTTCAAAAAATAATTTGTTACTGTCGCAAATTTTAAATACGCCGAGGATTACCTTTTCTATTGTAAACTTTTCAAAAAATTATTTTTTTCTGTCGCAAATTTTAAATACGCCGAGGATTGGCTTTTCTATAGTAAATTTTTCAAAAATTATCTTTTACTGTCGCAAATTTTAAATACGACGAGGATTGCCTTTTGTATTGTAAACATTTCAAAAGATTATTTTTTCTGTCGCAAATTTAAAATACGGCGAGTATGGCCTTTTCTATAGTAAATTTTTCAAAAAATTTTTTTTTACTGTCGCAAATTTTAAATACGCCAAGGATTGCCTTTTCTAAAGTAAATTTTTCAAAAAATTGTTTTTTACTATCGCAAAATTAAAATACGGCGAGTATGGCCCTTTCTATGGTAAATTTTTAAAAAAATAATTTTTTACTGTCGCAAATTTTAAATACGCCGAGGATTGCCTTTTCTATAGTAAATTTTTCATAAAATTATTTTTTACTGTCGCAAATTTTAAATGCGCCGAGGATTGCCTTTTCTATAGTAAATTTTCATAAAATAATTCTTTACTGTCGCAAATTTTAAATACGCCGAGGATTGGCTTTTCTATAGTAAATTTTTCAAAAATTATCTTTTACTGTCGCAAATTTTAAATACGACGAG
Organism: Dioctria rufipes; assembly: GCA_963924295.1. Taxonomy (NCBI): domain Eukaryota; kingdom Metazoa; phylum Arthropoda; class Insecta; order Diptera; family Asilidae; genus Dioctria; species Dioctria rufipes. Next base: position 1,939 of record CAWUPM010000753.1, read on the forward strand.
GATTGCCTTTTGTATTGTAAACATTTCAAAAGATTATTTTTTCTGTCGCAAATTTAAAATACGGCGAGAATGGCCTTTTCTATTGTAAATTTTTCAATAAATAATTTTTACTGTCCCAAATTTTAAATATGCCGAGGATTGCCTTTTCTATAGTAAATTTGTCAAAAACTTATTTTCTACTGTCGCAAATTTTAAATACGCCGAGGATTGCCTTTTCTATAGTAAATTTTTCAAAAATTATCTTTTACTGTCGCAAATTTTAAATACGCCGAGGATTACCTTTTCTATTGTAAACTTTTCAAAAAATTATTTTTTTCTGTAGCAAATTTTAAATACGGCGAGAATGACCTTTTTCTATAGTAAATTTTTCAAAAAATTATTTTTAACTGTCGCAAATTTTAAATACGCCGAGGATTGCCTTTTCTATAGTAAATTTTTCATAAAATTATTTTTTACTGTCGCAAATTTTAAATACGCCGAGGATTGCCTTTTCTATAGTAAATTTTCATAAAATAATTCTTTACTGTCGCAAATTTTAAATGCGCCGAGGATTGCCTTTTCTATAGTATCTCTTTCAAAAATTATCTTTTACTGTCGCAAATTTTAAATACGACGAGGATTGCCTTTTCTATTGTAAGCTTTTCAAAAAATTATTTTTTTCTGTCGCAAATTTTAAATACGGCGAGAATGGCCATTTCTATTGTAAATTTTTCAAAAAATAATTTTTTACTGTCGCAAATTTTAAAAACGCCGAAGATCGCCTTTTCTATAGTAACTTTTTCAAAAATTATTTTTTCTGTCGCAAATTTTGAATACGCGAGCAAGACCATTTCTATTGTAAATTTTTCAAAAAATTATTTTTTACTGTCCCAAATTTTAAATACGCCGAGGATTGCCTTTTCTATGGTAAATTTTTCAAAAAATTATTTTTTACTCTCGCAAATTTTAAATACGCCGAGGATTGCCTTTTCTATAGTAAATTTTTCAAAAATTATTTTTTACTGTCGCAAATTTAAAATAGGGCGAGTATGGCCCTTTCTATGGTAAATTTTTCAAAAAATAATTTTTTACTGTCGCAAATTTTAAATACGCCGAGGAATGCCTTTTCTATAGTAAATTTTTCATAAAATTATTTTTTACTGTCGCAAATTTTAAATACGCCGAGGATTGCCTTTCCTATAGTAAATTTTCATAAAATAATTCTTTACTGTCGCAAATTTTAAATACGCCGAGGATTGCCTTTTCTATGGTAAATTTTTCATAAAATAATTCTTTATTGTCGCAAATTTTAAATACGCCGAGGATTGCCTTTTCTATAGTAAATTTTTCAAAAATTATCTTTTACTGTCGCAAATTTTAAATACGCCGAGGATTACCTTTTCTATTGTAAACTTTTCAAAAAATTATTTTTTTCTGTAGCAAATTTTAAATACGGCGAGAATGACCTTTTCTATAGTAAATTTTTCAAAAAATTATTTTTAACTGTCGCAAATTTTAAATACGCCGAGGATTGCCTTTTCTATAGTAAATTTTTCATAAAATTATTTTTTACTGTCGCAAATTTTAAATACGCCGAGGATTGCCTTTTCTATAGTAAATTTTCATAAAATAATTCTTTACTGTCGCAAATTTTAAATGCGCCGAGGATTGCCTTTTCTATAGTATCTCTTTGAAAAATTATCTTTTACTGTCGCAAATTTTAAATACGACGAGGATTGCCTTTTCTATTGTAAACTTTTCAAAAAATTATTTTTTTCTGTCGCAAATTTTAAATACGGCGAGAATGGCCATTTCTATTGTAAATTTTTCAAAAAATAATTTTTTACTGTCGCAAATTTTAAAAACGCCGAAGATCGCCTTTTCTATAGTAACTTTTTCAAAAATTATTTTTTCTGTCGCAAATTTTGAATACGCGAGCAAGACCATTTCTATTGTAAATTTTTCAAAAAATTATTTTTTACTGTCCCAAATTTTAAATACGCCGAGGATTGCCTTTTCTATGGTAAATTTTTCAAAAAATTATTTTTTACTCTCGCAAATTTTAAATAAGCCGAGGATTGCCTTTTCTATAGTAAATTTTTCAAAAATTATTTTTTACAGTCGCAAATTTAAAATAGGGCGAGTATGGCCCTTTCTATGGTAAATTTTTCAAAAAATAATTTTTTACTGTCGCAAATTTTAAATACGCCGAGGAATGCCTTTTCTATAGTAAATTTTTCATAAAATTATTTTTTACTGTCGCAAATTTTAAATACGCCGAGGATTGCCTTTCCTATAGTAAATTTTCATAAAATAATTCTTTACTGTCGCAAATTTTAAATACGCCGAGGATTGCCTTTTCTATAGTAAATTTTTCAAAAAATAATTTTTATTTTCGAAAATTTTGAATACGGCGAGTATGGCCTTTTCTATAGTAAATTGTTCAAAAAATTATTTTTTACTGTCGCAAATTTTAAATACGCCAAGGATTGCCTTTTCTAAAGTAAATTTTTCAAAAAATTGTTTTTTACTGTCGCAAATTTAAAATACGGCGAGTATGGCCCTTTCTATGGTAAATTTTTCAAAAAATAATTTTTTACTGTCGCAAATTTTAAATACGCCGAGGATTGCCTTTTCTATAGTAAATTTTTCATAAAATTATTTTTTACTGTCGCAAATTTTAAATACGCAGAGGATTGCCTTTTCTATAGTAAATTTTCATAAAATAATTCTTTACTGTCGCAAATTTTAAATACGCCGAGGATTGCATTTTCTATAGTAAATTTTTCAAAAATTATCTTTTACTGTCGCAAATTTTAAATACGACGAGGATTGCCTTTTCTATTGTAAACATTTCAAAAGATTATTTTTTCTGTCGCAAATTTAAAATACGGCGAGAATGGCCTTTTCTATTGTAAATTTTTCAATAAATAATTTTTTGCTGTCCCAAATTTTAAATACGCCGAGGATTGCCTTTTCTATAGTAAATTTGTCAAAAAATTATTTTTTACTGTCGCAAATTTTAAATACGCCGAGGATTGCCTTTTCTATAGTAAATTTTTCAAAAATTATCTTTTACTGTCGCAAATTTTAAATACGCCGAGGATTACCTTTTCTATTGTAAACTTTTCAAAAAATTATTTTTTTCCGTCGCAAATTTTAAATACGGCGAGAATGACCTTTTCTATAGTAAATTTTTCAAAAAATTATTTTTAACTGTCACAAATTTTAAATACGCCGAGGATTGCCTTTTCTATAGTAAATTTTTCATAAAATTATTTTTTACTGTCGCAAATTTTAAATACGCCGAGGATTGCCTTTTCTATAGTAAATTTTCACAAAAAAATTCTTTATTGTCGCAAATTTTAAATACGCCGAGGATTGCCTTTTCTATAGTAAATCTTTCAAAAATTATCTTTTACTGTCGCAAATTTTAAATACGACGAGGATTGCCTTTTCTATTGTAAACTTTTCAAAAAATTATTTTTTTCTGTCGCAAATTTTAAATACGGCGAGAATGGCCTTTTCTATTGTAAATTTTTCAAAAAATAATTTTTTACTCTCGCAAATTTTAAAAACGCCGAAGATCGCCTTTTCTATAGTAACTTTTTCAAAAATTATTTTTTCTGTCGCAAATTTTGAATACGCGAGCAAGACCATTTCTATTGAAAATTTTTCAAAAAATAATTTTTTACTGTCCCAAATTTTAAATACGCCGAGGATTGCCTTTTCTATAGTAAATTTTTCAAAAAATTATTTTTTACTCTCGCAAATTTTACATACGCCGAGGATTGCCTTTTCTATAGTAAATTTTTCAAAAATTATTTTTACTGTCGCAAATTTAAAATACGGCGAGTATGGCCTTTTCTATGGTAAATTTTTCAAAAAATAATTTTTTACTCTCGCAAATTTTAAATACGCCGAGGAATGCCTTTTCTATAGTAAATTTTTCATAAAATTATTTTTTACTGTCGCAAATTTTAAATACGCCGAGGATTGCCTTTTCTATAGTAAATTTTCATAAAATAATTCTTTACTGTCGCAAATTTTAAATACGCCGAGGATTGCCTTTTCTATAGTAAATTTTTCAAAAAATTATTTTTACTGTCGCAAATTTTAAATACGGAGAATATGAACTTTTCTATAGTAAATTTCTCAAAAAATTATTTTGGCTGTCGCAAATTTTAAATACGCCGAGGAATGCCTTTTCTATAGTAAATTTTTCAAAAAATTATTTTTAACTGTCGCAAATTTTAAAAACGCCGGGGATTGCCTTTTCTATAGTAAATTTTTCAGAAAATTTTTTTTTACCATCGCAAATTTTAATTACGCCGAGGATTGCCTTTTCAATAGTAAATATTTCAAAAAATAAATTTTACCGTCGCAAATGTTAAATACGCCGAGGATTGCCCTTTCTATAGTAAATTTTTCAAAAAATAATTTGTTACTGTCGCAAATTTTAAATACGCCGAGAATTGCCTTTTCTATAGTAAATTTATCAAAAAATTATTTTTTACTTTCGCAAATTTTAAATACGGCGAGGATTGCCTTTTCTATAGCAAATTTTTCAAAAATTATCTTTTACTGTCGCAAATTTTAAATACGCCGAGGATTACCTTTTCTATTGTGAACTTTTCAAAAAATTATTTTTTTCTGTCGCAAATTTTAAATACGGCGAGAATGACCTTTTCTATAGTAAATTTTTCAAAAAATTATTTTTAACTGTCGCAAATTTTAAAAACCCCGAGGATTGCCTTTTCTGTAATAAATTTTTCAAAAAATTATTTTTTACTGTCGCAAATTTTAATTACGCCGAGGATTGCTTTTCAATAGTAAATTTTTCAAAAACTTAATTTTACCGTCGCAAATGTTAAATACGCCGAGGATTGCCCTTTCTATAGTAAATTTTTCAAAAAATAATTTGTTACTGCCGCAAATTTTAAATACGCCGAGAGTTGCCTTTTCTATAGTAAATTTTTCAAAAAATTATTTTTTACTCTCGCAAATTTTAAATACGCCGAGGATTGCCTTTTCTATTATAAATTTTACAATAAATTATTTTTTACTGTCGCAAATTTAAAATACGGTGAGTATGGCCTTTTCTATAGTAAATTTTTCAAAAAATTATTTTTTACTATCAGAAATTTTAATTTCGCCGAGGATTGCCTTTTCTATAGTAACTTTTTCAAAAATTATTTTTTGTGTCGCAAATTTTGAATACGCGAGTATGGCCTTTTCTATTGTAGATTTTTCAAAAAATAATTTTTTACTGTCGCAAATGTTAAATACGCCGAGGATTGCCCTTTCTATAGTAAATTTTTCAAAAAATAATTTGTTACTGCCGCAAATTTTAAATACGCCGAGAATTGCCTTTTCTATAGTAAACTTTTCATAAAATTATTTTTTATTATCGCAAATTTAAAATACGCCGAGGATTGCCTTTTCTATAGTAAATTTTTCAAAAAATAATTTTTTACTGTCCCAAATTTTAAATACGCCGAGGATTGCCTTTTCTATAGTAAATTTTTCAAAAAATTATTTTTTACTCTCGCAAATTTTAAATACGCCGAGGATTGCCTTTTCTATTATAAATTTTACAAAAAATTATTTTTTACTGTGGCAAATTTAAAATACGGTGAGTATGGCTCTTTCTATAGTAAATTTTTCAAAAAATTATTTTTTACTATCAGAAATTTTAATTTCGCCGAGGATTGCCTTTTCTATAGTAACTTTTTCAAAAATTATTTTTGCTGTCGCAAATTTTGAATACGCGAGTATGGCCTTTTCTATTGTAGATTTTTCAAAAAATAATTTTTTACTGTCGCAAATGTTAAATACGCCGAGGATTGCCCTTTCTATAGTAAATTTTTTAAAAAATTATTTGTTACTGCCGCAAATTTTAAATACGCCGAGAATTGCCTTTTCTATAGTAAATTTTTAAAAAAATTATTTTTTACTCTCGCAAATTTTAAATACGCCGAGGATTGCCTTTTCTATTATAAATCTTAAAAAAATTATTTTTTACTGTCGCAAATTTAAAATACGGTCAGTATGCCCTTTTCTATAGTAAATTTTTCAAAAAATTATTTTTTACTATCAGAAATTTTAATTTCGCCGAGGATTGCCTTTTCTATAGTAACTTTTTCAAAAATTATTTTTTCTGTCGCAAATTTTGAATACGCGAGTATGGCCTTTTCTATTGTAGATTTTTCAAAAAATAATTTTTTACTGTCGAAAATTTAAAATACGCCGAGGATTGCCTTTTCTATAGTAAATTTTCCAACAAATTATTTTCTACCCTCGCAAATTTTAAATACGCCAAGTATTGCCTTTTCTATTGTAAATTTTTCAAACAATTATTTTTACTGTCGCAAATTTTAAATACGCCGAGGATTGCCTTTTCTATAGTAAATTTTGCAAAAAATTATTTTGGCTGTCGCAAATTTTAAGTACGCCGAGGGATGCCTTTTCTATAGTAAATTTTTCAAAAAATTATTTTTAACTGTCGCAAATTTTAAAAACGCCGAAGATTGCCTTTTCTATAGTAAATTTTTCAAAAAATTATTTTTAATTGTCGCAAATTTTAAAAACGCCGAGGATTGCCTTTTCTATAGTAAATTTTTCAGAAATTTTTTTTTAACGTCGCAAATTTTAATTACGCCGAGGATTGCCTTTTCAATAGTAAATATTTCAAAAAATAAATTTTACCGTCGCAAATGTTAAATACGCCGAGGAAAATTATTTTTTGCTCTCGCAAATTTTAAATACGCCGAGGATTGCCTTTTCTATTATAAATTTTACAAAAACTTATCTTTTACTGTCGCAAATTTAAAATACGGTGAGTATGGACTTTTCTATAGTAAATTTTTCAAAAAATTATTTTTTACTATCAGAAATTTTAATTTCGCCGAGGATTGCCTTTTCTATAGTAACTTTTTCAAAAATTATTTTTTCTGTCGCAAATTTTGAATATGCGAGTATGGCCTTTTCTATTGTAGATTTTTCAAAAAATAATTTTTTACTGTCGAAAATTTAAAATACTCCGAGGATTGCCTTTTCTATAGTAAATTTTCCTAGAAATTATTTTCTACCCTCGCAAATTTTAAATATGCCAGGTATTGCCTTTTCTATTGTAAATTTTTCAAACAATTATATTTACTGTCGCCAATTTTAAATACGCCGAGGATTGCCTTTTCTATAGTAAATTTTGCAAAAAATTATTTTGGCTGTCGCAAATTTTAAATACGCCGAGGAATGCCTTTTCTATAGTAAATTTTTCAAAAAATTATTTTTAACTGTCGCAAATTTTAAAAACGCCGGGGATTGCCTTTTCTATAGTAAATTTTTCAGAAATTTTTTTTTTTACCATCGCAAATTTTAATTACGCCGAGGATTGCCTTTTCAATAGTAAATATTTCAAAAAATAAATTTTACCGTCGCAAATGTTAAATACGCCGAGGATTGCCCTTTCTATAGTAAATTTTTCAAAAAATAATTTGTTACTGTCGCAAATTTTAAATACGCCGAGAATTGCCTTTTCTATAGTAAATTTATCAAAAAATTATTTTTTACTCTCGCAAATTTGAAATACGCCGAGGATTGCCTTTTCTATTGTAAATTTTTCAAAAAATTCCTTTTTTCTGTCGCAAATTTTAAATACGCCGAAGATTGCCTTTTCTATTGAAAATTTTGCAAAAAATTATTTTTTTCTGTCGCAAAATTTAAAGACGGCGAGGATTGCCTTTTCTTTAGTAAATTTTTCAAAAAATTATTTTTAACTGTCGCAAATTTTAAAAACCCCGAGGATTGCCTTTTCTATAGTAAATTTTTCAAAAATTATCTTTTACTGTCGCAAATTTTAAATACGAAGAGGATTGCCTTTTCTATTGTAAACTTTTCAAAAAATTATTTTTTTCTCTACGGCGAGAATGACCTTTTCTATAGTAAATTTTTCAAAAAATTATTTTTAACTGTCGCAAATTTTAAAAACCCCGAGGATTGCCTTTTCTGTAGTAAATTTTTCAAAAAATTATTTTTTACTGTCGCAAATTTTAATTACGCCGAGGATTGCTTTTCAATAGTAAATTTTTCAAAAAATTAATTTTACCGTCGCAAATTTTAAATACGCCGAGGATTGCCTTTTCTATTGTAAATTTTTCAAAAAATTACTTTTTTCTGTCGCAAATTTTAAATACGCCGAAGATTGCCTTTTCTATTGTAAATTTTGCAAAAAATTATTTTTTTCTGTCGCAAAATTTAAAGACGGCGAGGATTGCCTTTTCTTTAGTAAATTTTTCGAAAAATAATTTTTTGGGTTCGCAAATTTTAAATACGCCAAGGATTGACTGTTATATAGTAAATATTTCATAAAATAATTTTTTACTGTCGCAAATTTTAAATACGCCTAGGGTTGCCTTTTCTATAGTAAATTTTTCAAAAAATAATTTTTATTTTCGAAAATTTTGAATACGGCGAGTATGGCCTTTTCTATAGTAAATTTTTCAAAAAATTATTTTTTACTGTCGCAAATTTTAAATACGCCGAGGATTGTGTTTCTATAGTAAATTTTTCATAAAATTATTTTTTACTGTCGCAAATTTTAAATACGCCGTGGATTGCCTTTTCTATAGTAAATTTTCATAAAATAATTCTTTACTGTCGCAAATTTTAAATACGCCGAGGATTGCCTTTCCTATAGTAAATTTTTCAAAAATTATCTTTTACTGTCGCAAATTTTAAATACGACGAGGATTGCCTTTTCTATTGTAAACTTTTCAAAAGATTATTTTTTTCTGTCGCAAATTTAAAATACGGCGAGAATGGCCTTTTCTATTGTAAATTTTTCAAAAAATAATTTTTTACTGTCCCAAATTTTAAATACGCCGAGGATTGCCTTTTCTATAGTAAATTTGACAAAAAATTATTTTTTACTGTCGCAAATTTTAAATACGCCGAGGATTGCCTTTTCTATAGTAAATTTTTCAAAAAATAATTTTTATTTTCGAAAATTTTGAATACGGCGAGTATGGCCTTTTCTATAGTAAATTTTTCAAAAAATTATTTGTTACTGTCGCAAATTTAAAATACGGCGAGTATGGCCCTTTCTATGGTAAATTTTTCAAAAAACAATTTTTTACTGTCACAAATTTTAAATACGCCGAGGATTGTGTTTCTATAGTAAATTTTTCATAAAATTATTTTTTACTGTCGCAAATTTTAAATACGCCGAGGATTGCCTTTTCTATAGTAAATTTTCATAAAATAATTCTTTACTGTCGCAAATTTTAAATACGACGAGGATTGCCTTTCCTATAGTAAATTTTTCAAAAATTATCTTTTACTGTCGCAAATTTTAAATACGACGAGGATTGCCTTTTGTATTGTAAACATTTCAAAAGATTATTTTTTCTGTCGCAAATTTAAAATACGGCGAGAATGGCCTTTTCTATTGTAAATTTTTCAATAAATAATTTTTTACTGTCCCAAATTTTAAATACGCCGAGGATTGCCTTTTCTATAGTAAATTTGTCAAAAACTTATTTTCTACTGTCGCAAATTTTAAATACGCCGAGGATTGCCTTTTCTATAGTAAATTTTTCAAAAATTATCTTTTACTGTCGCAAATTTTAAATACGCCGAGGATTACCTTTTCTATTGTAAACTTTTCAAAAAATTATTTTTTTCTGTAGCAAATTTTAAATACGGCGAGAATGACCTTTTCTATAGTAAATTTTTCAAAAAATTATTTTTAACTGTCGCAAATTTTAAATACGCCGAGGATTGCCTTTTCTATAGTAAATTTTTCATAAAATTATTTTTTACTGTTGCAAATTTTAAATACGCCGAGGATTGCCTTTTCTATAGTAAATTTTCATAAAATAATTCTTTACTGTCGCAAATTTTAAATGCGCCGAGGATTGCCTTTTCTATAGTATCTCTTTCAAAAATTATCTTTTACTGTCGCAAATTTTAAATACGCCGAGGATTGCCTTTTCTATAGTAAATTTTTCAAAAATTATTTTTTACTGTCGCAAATTTAAAATAGGGCGAGTATGGCCCTTTCTATGGTAAATTTTTCAAAAAATAATTTTTTACTGTCGCAAATTTTAAATCCGCCGAGGAATGCCTTTTCTATAGTAAATTTTTCATAAAATTATTTTTTACTGTCGCAAATTTTACATACGCCGAGGATTGCCTTTCCTATAGTAAATTTTCATAAGATAATTCTTTACTGTCGCAAATTTTAAATACGCCGAGGATTGCCTTTTCTATAGTAAATTTTTCAAAAAATAATTTTTATTTTCGAAAATTTTGAATACGGCGAGTATGGCCTTTTCTATAGTAAATTTTTCAAAAAATTATTTTTTACTGTCGCAAATTTTAAATACGCCAAGGATTGCCTTTTCTAAAGTAAATTTTTCAAAAAATTGTTTTTTTACTGTCGCAAATTTAAAATACGGCGAGTATGGCCCTTTCTATGGTAAATTTTTCAAAAAATAATTTTTTACTGTCGCAAATTTTAAATACGCCGAGGATTGCCTTTTCTATAGTAAATTTTTCATAAAATTATTTTTTACTGTCGCAAATTTTAAATACGCAGAGGATTGCCTTTTCTATAGTAAATTTTCATGAAATAATTCTTTACTGTCGCAAATTTTAAATACGCCGAGGATTGCATTTTCTATAGTAAATTTTTCAAAAATTATCTTTTACTGTCGCAAATTTTAAATACGACGAGGATTGCCTTTTCTATTGTAAACATTTCAAAAGATTATTTTTTCTGTCGCAAATTTAAAATACGGCGAGAATGGCCTTTTCTATTGTAAATTTTTCAATAAATAATTTTTTGCTGTCCCAAATTTTAAATACGCCGAGGATTGCCTTTTCTATAGTAAATTTGTCAAAAAATTATTTTTTACTGTCGCAAATTTTAAATACGCCGAGGATTGCCTTTTCTATAGTAAATTTTTCAAAAATTATCTTTTACTGTCGCAAATTTTAAATACGCCGAGGATAACCTTTTCTATTGTAAACTTTTCAAAAAATTATTTTTTTCTGTCGCAAATTTTAAATACGGCGAGAATGACCTTTTCTATAGTAAATTTTTCAAAAAATTATTTTTAACTGTCACAAATTTTAAATACGCCGAGGATTGCCTTTTCTATAGTAAATTTTTCATAAAATTATTTTTTACTGTCGCAAATTTTAAATACGCCGAGGATTGCCTTTTCTATAGTAAATTTTCATAAAATAATTCTTTATTGTCCCAAATTTTAAATACGCCGAGGATTGCCTTTTCTATAGTAAATCTTTCAAAAATTATCTTTTACTGTCGCAAATTTTAAATACGCCGAGGATTGCCTTTTCTTTAGTAAATTTTTCAAAAAATTATTTTTAACTGTCGCAAATTTTAAAAACCCCGAGGATTGCCTTTTCTATAGTAAATTTTTCAAAAATTATCTTTTACTGTCGCAAATTTTAAATACGAAGAGGATTGCCTTTTCTATTGTAAACTTTTCAAAAAATTATTTTTTTCTCTACGGCGAGAATGACCTTTTCTATAGTAAATTTTTCAAAAAATTATTTTTAACTGTCGCAAATTTTAAAAACCCCGAGGATTGCCTTTTCTGTAGTAAATTTTTCAAAAAATTATTTTTTACTGTCGCAAATTTTAATTACGCCGAGGATTGCTTTTCAATAGTAAATTTTTCAAAAAATTAATTTTACCGTCGCAAATTTTAAATACGCCGAGGATTGCCTTTTCTATTGTAAATTTTTCAAAAAATTACTTTTTTCTGTCGCAAATTTTAAATACGCCGAAGATTGCCTTTTCTATTGTAAATTTTGCAAAAAATTATTTTTTTCTGTCGCAAAATTTAAAGACGGCGAGGATTGCCTTTTCTTTAGTAAATTTTTCGAAAAATAATTTTTTGGGTTCGCAAATTTTAAATACGCCAAGGATTGACTGTTATATAGTAAATATTTCATAAAATAATTTTTTACTGTCGCAAATTTTAAATACGCCTAGGGTTGCCTTTTCTATAGTAAATTTTTCAAAAAATAATTTTTATTTTCGAAAATTTTGAATACGGCGAGTATGGCCTTTTCTATAGTAAATTTTTCAAAAAATTATTTTTTACTGTCGCAAATTTTAAATACGCCGAGGATTGTGTTTCTATAGTAAATTTTTCATAAAATTATTTTTTACTGTCGCAAATTTTAAATACGCCGAGGATTGCCTTTTCTATAGTAAATTTTCATAAAATAATTCTTTACTGTCGCAAATTTTAAATACGCCGAGGATTGCCTTTCCTATAGTAAATTTTTCAAAAATTATCTTTTACTGTCGCAAATTTTAAATACGACGAGGATTGCCTTTTCTATTGTAAACTTTTCAAAAGATTATTTTTTTCTGTCGCAAATTTAAAATACGGCGAGAATGGCCTTTTCTATTGTAAATTTTTCAAAAAATAATTTTTTACTGTCCCAAATTTTAAATACGCCGAGGATTGCCTTTCCTATAGTAAATTTTTCAAAAATTATCTTTTACTGTCGCAAATTTTAAATACGACGAGGATTGCCTTTTGTATTGTAAACATTTCAAAAGATTATTTTTTCTGTCGCAAATTTAAAATACGGCGAGAATGGCCTTTTCTATTGTAAATTTTTCAATAAATAATTTTTAACTGTCGCAAATTTTAAATACGCCGAGGATTGCCTTTTCTATAGTAAATTTTTCATAAAATTATTTTTTACTGTCGCAAATTTTAAATACGCCGAGGATTGCCTTTTCTATAGTAAATTTTCATAAAATAATTCTTTACTGTCGCAAATTTTAAATGCGCCGAGGATTGCCTTTTCTATAGTATCTCTTTCAAAAATTATCTTTTACTGTCGCAAATTTTAAATACGCCGAGGATTGCCTTTTCTATAGTAAATTTTTCAAAAATTATTTTTTACTGTCGCAAATTTAAAATAGGGCGAGTATGGCCCTTTCTATGGTAAATTTTTCAAAAAATAATTTTTTACTGTCGCAAATTTTAAATCCGCCGAGGAATGCCTTTTCTATAGTAAATTTTTCATAAAATTATTTTTTACTGTCGCAAATTTTACATGCGCCGAGGATTGCCTTTCCTATAGTAAATTTTCATAAAATAATTCTTTACTGTCGCAAATTTTAAATACGCCGAGGATTGCCTTTTCTATAGTAAATTTTTCAAAAAATAATTTTTATTTTCGAAAATTTTGAATACGGCGAGTATGGCCTTTTCTATAGTAAATTTTTCAAAAAATTATTTTTTACTGTCGCAAATTTTATATACGCCAAGGATTGCCTTTTCTAAAGTAAATTTTTCAAAAAATTGTTTTTTACTGTCGCAAATTTAAAATACGGCGAGTATGGCCCTTTCTATGGTAAATTTTTCAAAAAATAATTTTTTACTGTCGCAAATTTTAAATACGCCGAGGATTGCCTTTTCTATAGTAAATTTTTCATAAAATTATTTTTTACTGTCGCAAATTTTAAATACGCAGAGGATTGCCTTTTCTATAGTAAATTTTCATGAAATAATTCTTTACTGTCGCAAATATTAAATACGCCGAGGATTGCATTTTCTATAGTAAATTTTTCAAAAATTATCTTTTACTGTCGCAAATTTTAAATACGACGAGGATTGCCTTTTCTATTGTAAACATTTCAAAAGATTATTTTTTCTGTCGCAAATTTAAAATACGGCGAGAATGGCCTTTTCTATTGTAAATTTTTCAATAAATAATTTTTTGCTGTCCCAAATTTTAAATACGCCGAGGATTGCCTTTTCTATAGTAAATTTGTCAAAAAATTATTTTTTACTGTCGCAAATTTTAAATACGCCGAGGATTGCCTTTTCTATAGTAAATTTTTCAAAAATTATCTTTTACTGTCGCAAATTTTAAATACGCCGAGGATAACCTTTTCTATTGTAAACTTTTCAAAAAATTATTTTTTTCTGTCGCAAATTTTAAATACGGCGAGAATGACCTTTTCTATAGTAAATTTTTCAAAAAATTATTTTTAACTGTCACAAATTTTAAATACGCCGAGGATTGCCTTTTCTATAGTAAATTTTTCATAAAATTATTTTTTACTGTCGCAAATTTTAAATACGCCGAGGATTGCCTTTTCTATAGTAAATTTTCATAAAATAATTCTTTATTGTCCCAAATTTTAAATACGCCGAGGATTGCCTTTTCTATAGTAAATCTTTCAAAAATTATCTTTTACTGTCGCAAATTTTAAATACGCCGAGGATTGCCTTTTCTATGGTAAATTTTTCATAAAATAATTCTTTATTGTCGCAAATTTTAAATACGCCGAGGATTGCCTTTTCTATAGTAAATTTTTCAAAAATTATCTTTTACTGTCGCAAATTTTAAATACGCCGAGGATTACCTTTTCTATTGTAAACTTTTCAAAAAATTATTTTTTTCTGTAGCAAATTTTAAATACGGCGAGAATGACCTTTTCTATAGTAAATTTTTCAAAAAATTATTTTTAACTGTCGCAAATTTTAAATACGTCGAGGATTGCCTTTTCTATAGTAAATCTTTCAAAAATTATCTTTTACTGTCGCAAATTTTAAATACGCCGAGGATTGCCTTTTCTATGGTAAATTTTTCATAAAATAATTCTTTATTGTCGCAAATTTTAAATACGCCGAGGATTGCCTTTTCTATAGTAAATTTTTCAAAAATTATCTTTTACTGTCGCAAATTTTAAATACGCCGAGGATTACCTTTTCTATTGTAAACTTTTCAAAAAATTATTTTTTTCTGTAGCAAATTTTAAATACGGCGAGAATGACCTTTTCTATAGTAAATTTTTCAAAAAATTATTTTTAACTGTCGCAAATTTTAAATACGTCGAGGATTGCCTTTTCTATAGTAAATTTTTCATAAAATTATTTTTTACTGTAGCAGATTTTAAATACGCCGAGGATTGCCTTTTCTATAGTAAATTTTCATAAAATAATTCTTTACTGTCGCAAATTTTAAATGCGCCGAGGATTGCCTTTTCTATAGTATCTCTTTCAAAAATTATCTTTTACTGTCGCAAATTTTAAATACGACGAGGAATGCCTTTTCTATTGTAAACTTTTCAAAAAATTATTTTTTTCTGTCGCAAATTTTAAATACGGCGAGAATGGCCATTTCTATTGTAAATTTTTCAAAAAATAATTTTTTACTGTCGCAAATTTTAAAAACGCCGAAGATCGCCTTTTCTATAGCAACTTTTTCAAAAATTATTTTTTCTGTCGCAAATTTTGAATACGCGAGCAAGACCATTTCTATTGTAAATTTTTCAAAAAATTATTTTTTACTGTCCCAAATTTTAAATACGCCGAGGATTGCCTTTTCTATGGTAAATTTTTCAAAAAAATATTTTTTACTCTCGCAAATTTTAAATACGCCGAGGATTGCCTTTTCTATAGTAAATTTTTCAAAAATTATTTTTTACTGTCGCAAATTTAAAATAGGGCGAGTATGGCCCTTTCTATGGTAAATTTTTCAAAAAATAATTTTTTACTGTCGCAAATTTTAAATACGCCGAGGAATGCCTTTTCTATAGTAAATTTTTCATAAAATTATTTTTTACTGTCGCAAATTTTAAATACGCCGAGGATTGCCTTTCCTATAGTAAATTTTCATAAAATAATTCTTTACTGTCGCAAATTTTAAATACGCCGAGGATTGCCTTTTCTATAGTAAATTTTTCAAAAAATAAATTTTATTTTCGAAAATTTTGAATACGGCGAGTATGGCCTTTTCTATAGTAAATTTTTCAAAAAATTATTTTTTACTGTCGCAAATTTTAAATACGCCAAGGATTGCCTTTTCTAAAGTAAATTTTTCAAAAAATTGTTTTTTACTGTCGCAAATTTAAAATACGGCGAGTATGGCCCTTTCTATGGTAAATTTTTCAAAAAATAATTTTTTACTGTCGCAAATTTTAAATACGCCGAGGATTGCCTTTTCTATAGTAAATTTTTCATAAAATTATTTTTTACTGTCGCAAATTTTAAATACGCAGAGGATTGCCTTTTCTATAGTAAATTTTCATAAAATAATTCTTTACTGTCGCAAATTTTAAATACGCCGAGGATTGCATTTTCTATAGTAAATTTTTCAAAAATTATCTTTTACTGTCGCAAATTTTAAATACGACGAGGATTGCCTTTTCTATTGTAAACATTTCAAAAGATTATTTTTTCTGTCGCAAATTTAAAATACGGCGAGAATGGCCTTTTCTATTGTAAATTTTTCAATAAATAATTTTTTGCTGTCCCAAATTTTAAATACGCCGAGGATTGCCTTTTCTATAGTAAATTTGTCAAAAAATTATTTTTTACTGTCGCAAATTTTAAATACGCCGAGGATTGCCTTTTCTATAGTAAATTTTTCAAAAATTATCTTTTACTGTCGCAAATTTTAAATACGCCGAGGATTACCTTTTCTATTGTAAACTTTTCAAAAAATCATTTTTTTCTGTCGCAAATTTTAAATATGGCGAGAGTGACCTTTTCTATAGTAAATTTTTCAAAAAATTATTTTTAACTGTCACAAATTTTAAATACGCCGAGGATTGCCTTTTCTATAGTAAATTTTTCATAAAATTATTTTTTACTGTCGCAAATTTTAAATACGCCGAGGATTGCCTTTTCTATAGTAAATTTTCATAAAATAATTCTTTACTGTCGCAAATTTTAAATGCGCCGAGGATTGCCTTTTCTATAGTATCTCTTTCAAAAATTATCTTTTACTGTCGCAAATTTTAAATACGACGAGGATTGCCTTTTCTATTGTAAACTTTTCAAAAAATTATTTTTTTCTGTCGCAAATTTTAAATACGGCGCGAATGGCCTTTTCTATTGTAAATTTTTCAAAAAATAATTTTTTACTCTCGCAAATTTTAAAAACGCCGAAGATCGCCTTTTCTATAGTAACTTTTTCAAAAATTATTTTTTCTGTCGCAAATTTTGAATACGCGAGCAAGACCATTTCTATTGAAAATTTTTCAAAAAATAATTTTTTACTGTCCCAAATTTTAAATACGCCGAGGATTGCCTTTTCTATAGTAAATTTTTCAAAAAATTATTTTTTACTCTCGCAAATTTTACATACGCCGAGGATTGCCTTTTCTATAGTAAATTTTTCAAAAATTATTTTTACTGTCGCAAATTTAAAATACGGCGAGTATGGCCCTTTCTATGGTAAATTTTTCAAAAAATAATTTTTTACTGTCGCAAATTTTAAATACGCCGAGGAATGCCTTTTCTATAGTAAATTTTTCATAAAATTATTTTTTACTGTCGCAAATTTTAAATACGCCGAGGATTGCCTTTTCTATAGTAAATTTTCATAAAATAATTCTTTACTGTCGCAAATTTTAAATACGCCGAGGATTGCCTTTTCTATAGTAAATTTTTCAAAAAATTATTTTTACTGTCGCAAATTTTAAATACGGAGAATATGAACTTTTCTATAGTAAATTTCTCAAAAAATTATTTTGGCTGTCGCAAATTTTAAATACGCCGAGGAATGCCTTTTCTATAGTAAATTTTTCAAAAAATTATTTTTAACTGTCGCAAATTTTAAAAACCCCGAGGATTGCCTTTTCTGTAATAAATTTTTCAAAAAATTATTTTTTACTGTCGCAAATTTTAATTACGCCGAGGATTGCTTTTCAATAGTAAATTTTTCGAAAACTTAATTTTACCGTCGCAAATTTTAAATACGCCGAGGATTGCCTTTTGTATTGTAAATTTTTCAAAAAATTACTTTTTTCTGTCGCAAATTTTAAATACGCCGAAGATTGCCTTTTCTATTGTAAATTTTGCAAAAAATTATTTTTTCTGTCGCAAATTTTGAATACGCGAGTATGGCCTTTTCTATTGTAGATTTTTCAAAAAATAATTGTTTACTGTCGCAAATGTTAAATACGCCGAGGATTGCCCTTTCTATAGTAAATTTTTCAAAAAATAATTTGTTACTGCCGCAAATTTTAAATACGCCGAGAGTTGCCTTTTCTATAGTAAATTTTTCAAAAAATTATTTTTTACTCTCGCAAATTTTAAATACGCCGAGGATTGCATTTTCTATAGTAAATTTTTCAAAAATTATCTTTTACTGTCGCAAATTTTAAATACGACGAGGATTGCCTTTTCTATTGTAAACATTTCAAAAGATTATTTTTTCTGTCGCAAATTTAAAATACGGCGAGAATGGACTTTTCTATTGTAAATTTTTCAATAAATAATTTTTTGCTGTCCCAAATTTTAAATACGCCGAGGATTGCCTTTTCTATAGTAAATTTGTCAAAAAATTATTTTTTACTGTCGCAAATTTTAAATACGCCGAGGATTGCCTTTTCTATAGTAAATTTTTCAAAAATTATCTTTTACTGTCGCAAATTTTAAATACGCCGAGGATTACCTTTTCTATTGTAAACTTTTCAAAAAATCATTTTTTTCTGTCGCAAATTTTAAATATGGCGAGAGTGACCTTTTCTATAGTAAATTTTTCAAAAAATTATTTTTAACTGTCACAAATTTTAAATACGCCGAGGATTGCCTTTTCTATAGTAAATTTTTCATAAAATTATTTTTTACTGTCGCAAATTTTAAATACGCCGAGGATTGCCTTTTCTATAGTAAATTTTCATAAAATAATTCTTTACTGTCGCAAATTTTAAATGCGCCGAGGATTGCCTTTTCTATAGTATCTCTTTCAAAAATTATCTTTTACTGTCGCAAATTTTAAATACGACGAGGATTGCCTTTTCTATTGTAAACTTTTCAAAAAATTATTTTTTTCTGTCGCAAATTTTAAATACGGCGCGAATGGCCTTTTCTATTGTAAATTTTTCAAAAAATAATTTTTTACTCTCGCAAATTTTAAAAACGCCGAAGATCGCCTTTTCTATAGTAACTTTTTCAAAAATTATTTTTTCTGTCGCAAATTTTGAATACGCGAGCAAGACCATTTCTATTGAAAATTTTTCAAAAAATAATTTTTTACTGTCCCAAATTTTAAATACGCCGAGGATTGCCTTTTCTATAGTAAATTTTTCAAAAAATTATTTTTTACTCTCGCAAATTTTACATACGCCGAGGATTGCCTTTTCTATAGTAAATTTTTCAAAAATTATTTTTACTGTCGCAAATTTAAAATACGGCGAGTATGGCCCTTTCTATGGTAAATTTTTCAAAAAATAATTTTTTACTGTCGCAAATTTTAAATACGCCGAGGAATGCCTTTTCTATAGTAAATTTTTCATAAAATTATTTTTTACTGTCGCAAATTTTAAATACGCCGAGGATTGCCTTTTCTATAGTAAATTTTCATAAAATAATTCTTTACTGTCGCAAATTTTAAATACGCCGAGGATTGCCTTTTCTATAGTAAATTTTTCAAAAAATTATTTTTACTGTCGCAAATTTTAAATACGGAGAATATGAACTTTTCTATAGTAAATTTCTCAAAAAATTATTTTGGCTGTCGCAAATTTTAAATACGCCGAGGAATGCCTTTTCTATAGTAAATTTTTCAAAAAATTATTTTTAACTGTCGCAAATTTTAAAAACCCCGAGGATTGCCTTTTCTGTAATAAATTTTTCAAAAAATTATTTTTTACTGTCGCAAATTTTAATTACGCCGAGGATTGCTTTTCAATAGTAAATTTTTCGAAAACTTAATTTTACCGTCGCAAATTTTAAATACGCCGAGGATTGCCTTTTGTATTGTAAATTTTTCAAAAAATTACTTTTTTCTGTCGCAAATTTTAAATACGCCGAAGATTGCCTTTTCTATTGTAAATTTTGCAAAAAATTATTTTTTCTGTCGCAAATTTTGAATACGCGAGTATGGCCTTTTCTATTGTAGATTTTTCAAAAAATAATTGTTTACTGTCGCAAATGTTAAATACGCCGAGGATTGCCCTTTCTATAGTAAATTTTTCAAAAAATAATTTGTTACTGCCGCAAATTTTAAATACGCCGAGAGTTGCCTTTTCTATAGTAAATTTTTCAAAAAATTATTTTTTACTCTCGCAAATTTTAAATACGCCGAGGATTGCCTTTTCTATTATAAATTTTACAATAAATTATTTTTTACTGTCGCAAATTTAAAATACGGTGAGTATGGCCTTTTCTATAGTAAATTTTTCAAAAAATTATTTTTTACTATCAGAAATTTTAATTTCGCCGAGGATTGCCTTTTCTATAGTAACTTTTTCAAAAATTATTTTTTCTGTCGCAAATTTTGAATACGCGAGTATGGCCTTTTCTATTGTAGATTTTTCAAAAAATAATTTTTTACTGTCGCAAATTTTAAATACGCCGAGGAATGCCTTTTCTATAGTAAATTTTTCATAAAATTATTTTTTACTGTCGCAAATTTTACATACGCCGAGGATTGCCTTTTCTATAGTAAATTTTTCAAAAATTATTTTTACTGTCGCAAATTTAAAATACGGCGAGTATGGCCCTTTCTATGGTAAATTTTTCAAAAAATAATTTTTTACTGTCGCAAATTTTAAATACGCCGAGGAATGCCTTTTCTATAGTAAATTTTTCATAAAATTATTTTTTACTGTCGCAAATTTTAAATACGCCGAGGATTGCCTTTTCTATAGTAAATTTTCATAAAATAATTTTTTACTGTCGCAAATTTTAAATACGCCGAGGATTGCCTTTTCTATAGTAAATTTTTCAAAAAATTATTTTTACTGTCGCAAATTTTAAATACGGAGAATATGAACTTTTCTATAGTAAATTTCTCAAAAAATTATTTTGGCTGTCGCAAATTTTAAATACGCCGAGGAATGCCTTTTCTATAGTAAATTTTTCAAAAAATTATTTTTAACTGTCGCAAATTTTAAAAACGCCGGGGATTGCCTTTTCTATATTAAATTTTTCAGAAAATTTTTTTTTACCATCGCAAATTTTAATTACGCCGAGGATTGCCTTTTCTATAGTAAATTTTCATAAAATAATTCTTTACTGTCGCAAATTTTAAATACGCCGAGGATTGCATTTTCTATAGTAAATTTTTCAAAAATTATCTTTTACTGTCGCAAATTTTAAATACGACGAGGATTGCCTTTTCTATTGTAAACATTTCAAAAGATTATTTTTTCTGTCGCAAATTTAAAATACGGCGAGAATGGCCTTTTCTATTGTAAATTTTTCAATAAATAATTTTTTGCTGTCCCAAATTTTAAATACGCCGAGGATTGCCTTTTCTATAGTAAATTTGTCAAAAAATTATTTTTTACTGTCGCAAATTTTAAATACGCCGAGGATTGCCTTTTCTATAGTAAATTTTTCAAAAATATCTTTTACTGTCGCAAATTTTAAATACGCCGAGGATTACCTTTTCTATTGTAAACTTTTCAAAAAAATTATTTTTTTCTGTCGCAAATTTTAAATATGGCGAGAGTGACCTTTTCTATAGTAAATTTTTCAAAAAATTATTTTTAACTGTCACAAATTTTAAATACGCCGAGGATTGCCTTTTCTATAGTAAATTTTTCATAAAATTATTTTTTACTGTCGCAAATTTTAAATACGACCGAGGATTGCCTTTTCTATAGTAAATTTTCATAAAATAATTCTTTATTGTCGCAAATTTTAAATACGCCGAGGATTGCCTTTTCTATAGTAAATCTTTCAAAAATTATCTTTTACTGTCGCAAATTTTAAATACGACGAGGATTGCCTTTTCTATTGTAAACTTTTCAAAAAATTATTTTTTTCTGTCGCAAATTTTAAATACGGCGCGAATGGCCTTTTCTATTGTAAATTTTTCAAAAAATAATTTTTTACTCTCGCAAATTTTAAAAACGCCGAAGATCGCCTTTTCTATAGTAACTTTTTTCAAAAATTATTTTTTCTGTCGCAAAATTTTGAATACGCGAGCAAGACCATTTCTATTGAAAATTTTTCAAAAAATAATTTTTTACTGTCCCAAATTTTAAATACGCCGAGGATTGCCTTTTCTATAGTAAATTTTCAAAAAATTCTTTTTTACTCTCGCAAATTTTACATACGCCGAGGATTGCCTTTTCTATAGTAAATTTTTCAAAAATTATTTTTACTGTCGCAAATTTAAAATACGGCGAGTATGGCCCTTTCTATGGTAAATTTTTCAAAAAATAATTTTTTACTGTCGCAAATTTTAAATACGCCGAGGAATGCCTTTTCTATAGTAAATTTTACATAAAAATTATTTTTTACTGTCGCAAATTTTAAATACGCCGAGGATTGCCTTTTCTATAGTAAATTTTCATAAAATAATTCTTTACTGTCGCAAATTTTAAATACGCCGAGGATTGCCTTTTCTATAGTAAATTTTTCAAAAAATTATTTTTACTGTCGCAAATTTTAAATACGGAGAATATGAACTTTTCTATAGTAAATTTCTCAAAAAATTATTTTGGCTGTCGCAAATTTTAAATACGCCGAGGAATGCCTTTTCTATAGTAAATTTTTCAAAAAATTATTTTTAACTGTCGCAAATTTTAAAAACCCCGAGGATTGCCTTTTCTGTAATAAATTTTTCAAAAAATTATTTTTTACTGTCGCAAATTTTAATTACGCCGAGGATTGCTTTTCAATAGTAAATTTTTCAAAAACTTAATTTTACCGTCGCAAATTTTAAATACGCCGAGGATTGCCTTTTCTATTGTAAATTTTTCAAAAAATTACTTTTTTCTGTCGCAAATTTAAAATACGGCGAGAATGGCCTTTTCTATTGTAAATTTTTCAATAAATAATTTTTTGCTGTCCCAAATTTTAAATACGCCGAGGATTGCCTTTTCTATAGTAAATTTGTCAAAAAATTATTTTTTACTGTCGCAAATTTTAAATACGCCGAGGATTGCCTTTTCTATAGTAAATTTTTCAAAAATTATCTTTTACTGTCGCAAATTTTAAATACGCCGAGGATTACCTTTTCTATTGTAAACTTTTCAAAAAATTATTTTTTTCTGTCGCAAATTTTAAATATGGCGAGAGTGACCTTTTCTATAGTAAATTTTTCAAAAAATTATTTTTAACTGTCACAAATTTTAAATACGCCGAGGATTGCCTTTTCTATAGTAAATTTTTCATAAAATTATTTTTTACTGTCGCAAATTTTAAATACGCCGAGGATTGCCTTTTCTATAGTAAATTTTCATAAAATAATTCTTTATTGTCGCAAATTTTAAATACGCCGAGGATTGCCTTTTCTATAGTAAATCTTTCAAAAATTATCTTTTACTGTCGCAAATTTTAAATACGACGAGGATTGCCTTTTCTATTGTAAACATTTCAAAAGATTATTTTTTCTGTCGCAAATTTAAAATACGGCGAGAATGGCCTTTTCTATTGTAAATTTTTCAATAAATAATTTTTTGCTGTCCCAAATTTTAAATACGCCGAGGATTGCCTTTTCTATAGTAAATTTGTCAAAAAATTATTTTTTACTGTCGCAAATTTTAAATACGCCGAGGATTGCCTTTTCTATAGTAAATTTTTCAAAAATTATCTTTTACTGTCGCAAATTTTAAATACGCCGAGGATTACCTTTTCTATTGTAAACTTTTCAAAAAATTATTTTTTTCTGTCGCAAATTTTAAATATGGCGAGAGTGACCTTTTCTATAGTAAATTTTTCAAAAAATTATTTTTAACTGTCACAAATTTTAAATACGCCGAGGATTGCCTTTTCTATAGTAAATTTTTCATAAAATTATTTTTTACTGTCGCAAATTTTAAATACGCCGAGGATTGCCTTTTCTATAGTAAATTTTCATAAAATAATTCTTTATTGTCGCAAATTTTAAATACGCCGAGGATTGCCTTTTCTATAGTAAATCTTTCAAAAATTATCTTTTACTGTCGCAAATTTTAAATACGACGAGGATTGCCTTTTCTATTGTAAACTTTTCAAAAAATTATTTTTTTCTGTCGCAAATTTTAAATACGGCGCGAATGGCCTTTTCTATTGTAAATTTTTCAAAAAATAATTTTTTACTCTCGCAAATTTTAAAAACGCCGAAGATCGCCTTTTCTATAGTAACTTTTTCAAAAATTATTTTTTCTGTCGCAAATTTTGAATACGCGAGCAAGACCATTTCTATTGAAAATTTTTCAAAAAATAATTTTTTACTGTCCCAAATTTTAAATACGCCGAGGATTGCCTTTTCTATAGTAAATTTTTCAAAAAATTATTTTTTACTCTCGCAAATTTTACATACGCCGAGGATTGCCTTTTCTATAGTAAATTTTTCAAAAATTATTTTTACTGTCGCAAATTTAAAATACGGCGAGTATGGCCCTTTCTATGGTAAATTTTTCAAAAAATAATTTTTTACTGTCGCAAATTTTAAATACGCCGAGGAATGCCTTTTCTATAGTAAATTTTTCATAAAATTATTTTTTACTGTCGCAAATTTTAAATACGCCGAGGATTGCCTTTTCTATAGTAAATTTTCATAAAATAATTCTTTACTGTCGCAAATTTTAAATACGCCGAGGATTGCCTTTTCTATAGTAAATTTTTCAAAAAATTATTTTTACTGTCGCAAATTTTAAATACGGAGAATATGAACTTTTCTATAGTAAATTTCTCAAAAAATTATTTTGGCTGTCGCAAATTTTAAATACGCCGAGGAATGCCTTTTCTATAGTAAATTTTTCAAAAAATTATTTTTAACTGTCGCAAATTTTAAAAACCCCGAGGATTGCCTTTTCTGTAATAAATTTTTCAAAAAATTATTTTTTACTGTCGCAAATTTTAATTACGCCGAGGATTGCTTTTCAATAGTAAATTTTTCAAAAACTTAATTTTACCGTCGCAAATTTTAAATACGCCGAGGATTGCCTTTTCTATTGTAAATTTTTCAAAAAATTACTTTTTTCTGTCGCAAATTTTAAATACGCCGAAGATTGCCTTTTCTATTGTAAATTTTGCAAAAAATTATTTTTTCTGTCGCAAATTTTGAATACGCGAGTATGGCCTTTTCTATTGTAGATTTTTCAAAAAATAATTGTTTACTGTCGCAAATGTTAAATACGCCGAGGATTGCCCTTTCTATAGTAAATTTTTCAAAAAATAATTTGTTACTGCCGCAAATTTTAAATACGCCGAGAGTTGCCTTTTCTATAGTAAATTTTTCAAAAAATTATTTTTTACTCTCGCAAATTTTAAATACGCCGAGGAATGCCTTTTCTATTATAAATTTTACAATAAATTATTTTTTACTGTCGCAAATTTAAAATACGGTGAGTATGGCCTTTTCTATAGTAAATTTTTCAAAAAATTATTTTTTACTATCAGAAATTTTAATTTCGCCGAGGATTGCCTTTTCTATAGTAACTTTTTCAAAAATTATTTTTTCTGTCGCAAATTTTGAATACGCGGGTATGGCCTTTTCTATTGTAGATTTTTCAAAAAATAATTTTTTACTGTCGCAAATTTTAAATACGCCGAGGAATGCCTTTTCTATAGTAAATTTTTCATAAAATTATTTTTTACTGTCGCAAATTTTACATACGCCGAGGATTGCCTTTTCTATAGTAAATTTTTCAAAAATTATTTTTACTGTCGCAAATTTAAAATACGGCGAGTATGGCCCTTTCTATGGTAAATTTTTCAAAAAATAATTTTTTACTGTCGCAAATTTTAAATACGCCGAGGAATGCCTTTTCTATAGTAAATTTTTCATAAAATTATTTTTTACTGTCGCAAATTTTAAATACGCCGAGGATTGCCTTTTCTATAGTAAATTTTCATAAAATAATTCTTTACTGTCGCAAATTTTAAATACGCCGAGGATTGCCTTTTCTATAGTAAATTTTTCAAAAAATTATTTTTACTGTCGCAAATTTTAAATACGGAGAATATGAACTTTTCTATAGTAAATTTCTCAAAAAATTATTTTGGCTGTCGCAAATTTTAAATACGCCGAGGAATGCCTTTTCTATAGTAAATTTTTCAAAAAATTATTTTTAACTGTCGCAAATTTTAAAAACGCCGGGGATTGCCTTTTCTATAGTAAATTTTTCAGAAAATTTTTTTTTACCATCGCAAATTTTAATTACGCCGAGGATTGCCTTTTCAATAGTAAATATTTCAAAAAATAAATTTTACCGTCGCAAATGTTAAATACGCCGAGGATTGCCCTTTCTATAGTAAATTTTTCAAAAAATAATTTGTTACTGTCGCAAATTTTAAATACGCCGAGAATTGCCTTTTCTATAGTAAATTTATCAAAAAATTATTTCTTACTCTCGCAAATTTTAAATACGCCGAGGATTGCCTTTTCTATAGTAAATTTTTCAAAAATTATCTTTTACTGTCGCAAATTTTAAATACGCCGAGGATTACCTTTTCTATTGTGAACTTTTCAAAAAATTATTTTTTTCTGTCGCAAATTTTAAATACGGCGAGAATGACCTTTTCTATAGTAAATTTTTCAAAAAATTATTTTTAACTGTCGCAAATTTTAAAAACCCCGAGGATTGCCTTTTCTGTAATAAATTTTTCAAAAAATTATTTTTTACTGTCGCAAATTTTAATTACGCCGAGGATTGCTTTTCAATAGTAAATTTTTCAAAAACTTAATTTTACCGTCGCAAATTTTAAATACGCCGAGGATTGCCTTTTCTATTGTAAATTTTTCAAAAAATTACTTTTTTCTGTCGCAAATTTTAAATACGCCGAAGATTGCCTTTTCTATTGTAAATTTTGCAAAAAATTATTTTTTCTGTCGCAAATTTTGAATACGCGAGTATGGCCTTTTCTATTGTAGATTTTTCAAAAAATAATTGTTTACTGTCGCAAATGTTAAATACGCCGAGGATTGCCCTTTCTATAGTAAATTTTTCAAAAAATAATTTGTTACTGCCGCAAATTTTAAAAACGCCGGGGATTGCCTTTTCTATAGTAAATTTTTCAGAAAATTTTTTTTTACCATCGCAAATTTTAATTACGCCGAGGATTGCCTTTTCAATAGTAAATATTTCAAAAAATTAATTTTACCGTCGCAAATGTTAAATACGCCGAGGATTGCCCTTTCTATAGTAAATTTTTCAAAAAATAATTTGTTACTGTCGCAAATTTTAAATACGCCGAGAATTGCCTTTTCTATAGTAAATTTATCAAAAAATTATTTTTTACTCTCGCAAATTTTAAATACGCCGAGGATTGCCTTTTCTATAGTAAATTTTTCAAAAATTATCTTTTACTGTCGCAAATTTTAAATACGCCGAGGATTACCTTTTCTATTGTGAACTTTTCAAAAAATTATTTTTTTCTGTCGCAAATTTTAGTTACGGCGAGAATGACCTTTTCTATAGTAAATTTTTCAAAAAATTATTTTTAACTGTCGCAAATTTTAAAAACCCCGAGGATTGCCTTTTCTGTAATAAATTTTTCAAAAAATTATTTTTTACTGTCGCAAATTTTAATTACGCCGAGGATTGCTTTTCAATAGTAAATTTTTCAAAAACTTAATTTTACCGTCGCAAATTTTAAATACGCCGAGGATTGCCTTTTCTATTGTAAATTTTTCAAAAAATTACTTTTTTCTGTCGCAAATTTTAAATACGCCGAAGATTGCCTTTTCTATTGTAAATTTTGCAAAAAATTATTTTTTCTGTCGCAAATTTTGAATACGCGAGTATGGCCTTTTCTATTGTAGATTTTTCAAAAAATAATTGTTTACTGTCGCAAATGTTAAATACGCCGAGGATTGCCCTTTCTATAGTAAATTTTTCAAAAAATAATTTGTTACTGCCGCAAATTTCAAATACGCCGAGAGTTGCCTTTTCTATAGTAAATTTTTGAAAAAAATTATTTTTTACTCTCGCAAATTTTAAATACGCCGAGGACTGCCTTTTCTATTATAAATTTTACAATAAATTATTTTTTACTGTCGCAAATTTAAAATATGGTGAGTATGGCCTTTTCTATAGTAAATTTTTAAAAAAATTATTTTTTACTATCAGAAATTTTAATTTCGCCGAGGATTGCCTTTTCTATAGTAACTTTTTCAAAAATTTTTTTTTCTGTCGCAAATTTTGAATACGCGAGTATGGCCTTTTCTATTGTAGATTTTTCAAAAAATAATTTTTTACTGTCGCAAATGTTAAATACGCCGAGGATTGCCCTTTCTATAGTAAATTTTTCAAAAAATAATTTGTTACTGCCGCAAGTTTTAAATACGCCGAGAATTGCCTTTTCTATAGTAAACTTTTCATAAAATTATTTTTTATTATCGCAAATTTAAAATACGCCGAGGATTGCCTTTTCTATAGTAAATTTTTCAAAAAATAATTTTTTACTGTCCCAAATTTTAAATACGCCGAGGATTGCCTTTTCTATAGTAAATTTTTCAAAAAATTATTTTTTACTCTCGCAAATTTTAAATACGCCGAGGATTGCCTTTTCTATTATAAATTTTACAAAAAATTATTTTTTACTGTGGCAAATTTAAAATACGGTGAGTATGGCTCTTTCTATAGTAAATTTTTCAAAAAATTATTTTTTACTATCAGAAATTTTAATATCGCCGAGGATTGCCTTTTCTATAGTAACTTTTTCAAAAATTATTTTTTCTGTCGCAAATTTTTAATACGCGAGTATGGCCTTTTCTAATGTAGATTTTTCAAAAAATAATTTTTTACTGTCGCAAATGTTAAATACGCCGAGGATTGCCCTTTCTATAGTAAATTTTTTAAAAAATTATTTGTTACTGCCGCAAATTTTAAATACGCCGAGAATTGCCTTTTCTATAGTAAATTTTTCAAAAAATTATTTTTTACTCTCGCAAATTTTAAATACGCCGAGGATTGCCTTTTCTATTATAAATCTTAAAAAAATTATTTTTTACTGTCGCAAATTTAAAATACGGTGAGTATGGCCTTTTCTATAGTAAATTTTTCAAAAAATTATTTTTTACTATCAGAAATTTTAATTTCGCCGAGGATTGCCTTTTCTATAGTAACTTTTTCAAAAATTATTTTTTCTGTCGCAAATTTTGAATACGCGAGTATGGCCTTTTCTATTGTAGATTTTTCAAAAAATTATTTTTTACTGTCGAAAATTTAAAATACGCCGAGGATTGCCTTTTCTATAGTAAATTTTCCAACAAATTATTTTCTACCCTCGCAAATTTTAAATACGCCAAGTATTGCCTTTTCTATTGTAAATTTTTCAAACAATTATTTTTACTGTCGCAAATTTTAAATACGCCGAGGATTGCCTTTTCTATTGTAAATTTTGCAAAAAATTATTTTGGCTGTCGCAAATTTTAAGTACGCCGTGGAATGCCTTTTCTATAGTAAATTTTTCAAAAAATTATTTTTAACTGTCGCAAATTTTAAAAACGCCGAAGATTGCCTTTTCTATAGTAAATTTTTCAAAAAATTATTTTTAATTGTCGCAAATTTTAAAAACGCCGAGGATTGCCTTTTCTATAGTAAATTTTTCAGAAATTTTTTTTTAACGTCGCAAATTTTAATTACGCCGAGGATTGCCTTTTCAATAGTAAATATTTCAAAAAATAAATTTTACCGTCGCAAATGTTAAATACGCCGAGGAAAATAATTTTTTGCTCTCGCAAATTTTAAATACGCCGAGGATTGCCTTTTCTATTATAAATTTTACAAAAACTTATTTTTTACTGTCGCAAATTTAAAATACGGTGAGTATGGCCTTTTCTATAGTAAATTTTTCAAAAAATTATTTTTTACTATCAGAAATTTTAATTTCGCCGAGGATTGCCTTTTCTATAGTAACTTTTTCAAAAATTATTTTTTCTGTCGCAAATTTTGAATACGCGAGTATGGCCTTTTCTATTGTAGATTTTTCAAAAAATAATTTTTTACTGTCGAAAATTTAAAATACGCCGAGGATTGCCTTTTCTATAGTAAATTTTCCAAGAAATTATTTTCTACCCTCGCAAATTTTAAATATGCCAGGTATTGCCTTTTCTATTGTAAATTTTTCAAACAATTATTTTTACTGTCGCCAATTTTAAATACGCCGAGGATTGCCTTTTCTATAGTAAATTTTGCAAAAAATTATTTTGGCTGTCGCAAATTTTAAATACGCCGAGGAATGCCTTTTCTATAGTAAATTTTTCAAAAAATTATTTTTAACTGTCGCAAATTTTAAAAACGCCGGGGATTGCCTTTTCTATAGTAAATTTTTCAGAAAATTTTTTTTTTACCATCGCAAATTTTAATTACGCCGAGGATTGCCTTTTCAATAGTAAATATTTCAAAAAATAAATTTTACCGTCGCAAATGTTAAATACGCCGAGGATTGCCCTTTCTATAGTAAATTTTTCAAAAAATAATTTGTTACTGTCGCAAATTTTAAATACGCCGAGAATTGCCTTTTCTATAGTAAATTTATCAAAAAATTATTTTTTACTCTCGCAAATTTGAAATACGCCGAGGATTGCCTTTTCTATTGTAAATTTTTCAAAAAATTACTTTTTTCTGTCGCAAATTTTAAATACGCCGAAGATTGCCTTTTCTATTGAAAATTTTGCAAAAAATTATTTTTTTCTGTCGCAAAATTTAAAGACGGCGAGGATTGCCTTTTCTTTAGTAAATTTTTCAAAAAATTATTTTTAACTGTCGCAAATTTTAAAAACCCCGAGGATTGCCTTTTCTATAGTAAATTTTTCAAAAATTATCTTTTACTGTCGCAAATTTTAAATACGAAGAGGATTGCCTTTTCTATTGTAAACTTTTCAAAAAATTATTTTTTTCTCTACGGCGAGAATGACCTTTTCTATAGTAAATTTTT
Source organism: Dioctria rufipes (assembly GCA_963924295.1). Taxonomy (NCBI): domain Eukaryota; kingdom Metazoa; phylum Arthropoda; class Insecta; order Diptera; family Asilidae; genus Dioctria; species Dioctria rufipes. Next base: position 32,763 of record CAWUPM010000753.1, read on the forward strand.
CAAAAAATTATTTTTAACTGTCGCAAATTTTAAAAACCCCGAGGATTGCCTTTTCTGTAGTAAATTTTTCAAAAAATTATTTTTTACTGTCGCAAATTTTAATTACGCCGAGGATTGCTTTTCAATAGTAAATTTTTCAAAAAATTAATTTTACCGTCGCAAATTTTAAATACGCCGAGGATTGCCTTTTCTATTGTAAATTTTTCAAAAAATTACTTTTTTCTGTCGCAAATTTTAAATACGCCGAAGATTGCCTTTTCTATTGTAAATTTTGCAAAAAATTATTTTTTTCTGTCGCAAAATTTAAAGACGGCGAGGATTGCCTTTTCTTTAGTAAATTTTTCGAAAAATAATTTTTTGGGTTCGCAAATTTTAAATACGCCAAGGATTGACTGTTATATAGTAAATATTTCATAAAATAATTTTTTACTGTCGCAAATTTTAAATACGCCTAGGGTTGCCTTTTCTATAGTAAATTATTCAAAAAATAATTTTTATTTTCGAAAATTTTGAATACGGCGAGTATGGCCTTTTCTATAGTAAATTTTTCAAAAAATTATTTTTTACTGTCGCAAATTTTAAATACGCCGAGGATTGTGTTTCTATAGTAAATTTTTCATAAAATTATTTTTTACTGTCGCAAATTTTAAATACGCCGAGGATTGCCTTTTCTGTAGTAAATTTTCATAAAATAATTCTTTACTGTCGCAAATTTTAAATACGCCGAGGATTGCCTTTCCTATAGTAAATTTTTCAAAAATTATCTTTTACTGTCGCAAATTTTAAATACGACGAGGATTGCCTTTTCTATTGTAAACTTTTCAAAAGATTATTTTTTTCTGTCGCAAATTTAAAATACGGCGAGAATGGCCTTTTCTATTGTAAATTTTTCAAAAAATACTTTTTTACTGTCCCAAATTTTAAATACGCCGAGGATTGCCTTTTCTATAGTAAATTTGACAAAAAATTATTTTTTACTGTCGCAAATTTTAAATACGCCGAGGATTGCCTTTTCTATAGTAAATTTTTCAAAAATTATCTTTTACTGTCGCAAATTTTAAATACGCCGAGGATTACCTTTTCTATAGTAAATTTTTCAAAAAACTATTTTTAACTGTCGCAAATTTTAAAAACCCCGAGGATTGCCTTTTACATAGTAAATTTTTCCAAAAATTATTTTTTACTGTCGCAAATTTTAATTACGCCGAGGATTGCTTTTCAATAGTAAATTTTTCAAAAAATTAATTTTACCGTCGCAAATTTTAAATACGCCGAGGATTGCCTTTTCTATTGTAAATTTTTCAAAAAATTACTTTTTTCTGTCGCAAATTTTAAATACGGCGAGTATGACCTTTTCTATAGTAAATTTTCCAACAAATTATTTTCTACCGTCGCAAATTTTAAATACGCCAGGGATTGCCTTTTCTATTGTAAATTTTTCAAAAAATTGTTTTTACTGTCGCAAATTTTAAATACGGAGAACATGAACTTTTCTATAGTAAATTTCTCAACAAATTATTTTGGCTGTCGCAAATTTTAAATACGCCGAGGAATGCCTTTTCTATAGTAAATTTTTCAGAAAATAAATTTTACCGTCGCAAATGTTAAATACGCCGAGGATTGCCCTTTCTATAGTAAATTTTTCAAAAAATAATTTGTTACTGTCGCAAATTTTAAATACGCCGAGAATTGCCTTTTCTATAGTAAATTTTTCAAAAAATTATTTTTTACTCTCGCAAATTTTAAATACGCCGAGGATTGCCTTTTCTATAGTAACTTTTTCAAAAATTATTTTTTCTGTCGCAAATTTTGAATACGAGAGTATGGCCTTTTCTATTGTAGATTTTTCAGAAAATAATTGTTTACTGTCCCAAATTTTAAATACGCCGAGGATTGCCTTTTCTATAGTAAATTTTCCAAAAAATTATTTTTCACTGTCGCAAATTTTAATTACGCCGAGGATTGCTGTTCAATAGTAAATTTTTCAAAAAATTAATTTTACCGTCGCAAATTTTAAATACGCCGAGGATTGCCTTTTCTATTGTAAATTTTTCAAAAAATTACTTTTTTCTGTCGCAAATTTTAAATACGGCGAGTATGACCTTTTCTATAGTAAATTTTCCAACAAATTATTTTCTACCGTCGCAAATTTTAAATACGCCAGGGATTGCCTTTTCTATTGTAAATTTTTCAAAAAATTGTTTTTACTGTCGCAAATTTTAAATACGGAGAACATGAACTTTTCTATAGTAAATTTCTCAACAAATTATTTTGGCTGTCGCAAATTTTAAATACGCCGAGGAATGCCTTTTCTATAGTAAATTTTTCAGAAAATAAATTTTACCGTCGCAAATGTTAAATACGCCGAGGATTGCCCTTTCTATAGTAAATTTTTCAAAAAATAATTTGTTACTGTCGCAAATTTTAAATACGCCGAGAATTGCCTTTTCTATAGTAAATTTTTCAAAAAATTATTTTTTACTCTCGCAAATTTTAAATACGCCGAGGATTGCCTTTTCTATAGTAACTTTTTCAAAAATTATTTTTTCTGTCGCAAATTTTGAATACGAGAGTATGGCCTTTTCTATTGTAGATTTTTCAGAAAATAATTGTTTACTGTCCCAAATTTTAAATACGCCGAGGATTGCCTTTTCTATAGTAATTTTTTCAAAAAATTATTTTTTACTGTGGCAAATTTTAAATACGCCGAGGATTGCCTTTTCTATAGTAAATTTTTCAAAAAATTATTTTTCACTGTCGCAAATTTTAATTACGCCGAGGATTGCTGTTCAATAGTAAATTTTTCAAAAAATTAATTTTACCGTCGCAAATTTTAAATACGCCGAGGATTGCCTTTTCTATTGTAAATTTTTCAAAAAATTACTTTTTTCTGTCGCAAATTTTAAATACGGCGAGTATGACCTTTTCTATAGTAAATTTTCCAACAAATTATTTTCTATCGTCGCAAATTTTAAATACGCCAGGGATTGCCTTTTCTATTGTAAATTTTTCAAAAAATTATTTTTACTGTCGCAAATTTTAAATACGGAGAATATGAACTTTTCTATAGTAAATTTCTCAAAAAATTATTTTGGCTGTCGCAAATTTTAAATACGCCGAGGAATGCCTTTTCTGTAGTAAATTTTTCAAAAAATTATTTTTAACTGTCGCAAATTTTAAAAACGCCGGGGATTGCCTTTTCTATAGTAAATTTTTCAGACATTTTTTTTTTACCATCGCAAATTTTAATTACGCCGAGGATTGCCTTTTCAATAGTAAATATTTCAAAAAATAAATTTTACCGTCGCAAATGTTAAATACGCCGAGGATTGCCCTTTCTATAGTAAATTTTTCAAAAAATAATTTGTTACTGTCGCAAATTTTAAATACGCCGAGGATTACCTTTTCTATTCTAAACTTTTCAAAAAATTATTTTTTTCTGTCGCAAATTTTAAATACGGCGAGAATGACCTTTTCTATAGTAAATTTTTCAAAAAATTATTTTTAACTGTCGCAAATTTTAAAAACCCCGAGGATTGCCTTTTCTGTAGTAAATTTTTCAAAAAATTATTTTTTACTGTCGCAAATTTTAATTACGCTGAGGATTGCTTTTCAATAGTAAATATTTCAAAAAATTAATTTTACCGTCGCAAATTTTAAATACGCCGAGGATTGCCTTTTCTATTGTAAATTTTTCAAAAAATTACTTTTTTCTGTCGCAAATTTTAAATACGCCGAGGATTGCCTTTTCTATTGTAAATTTTGCAAAAAATTATTTTTTTCCGTCGCAAAATTTAAAGACGGCGAGGACTGCCTTTTCTTTAGTAAATTTTTCGAAAAATTATTTTTTACGTTCGCAAATTTTAAATACGCCGAGAATTGACTGGTATATAGTAAATATTTCATAAAATAATTTTTTACTGTCGCAAATTTTAAATACGCCGAGGATTGCCTTTTCTATAGTAAATTTTTCAAAAAATAATTTTTATTTTCGAAAATTTTGAATACGGCGAGTATGGCCTTTTCTATAGTAAATTTTTCAAAAAATTATTTTTTACTGTCGCAAATTTTAAATACGCCAAGGATTGCCTTTTCTATAGTAAATTTTTCAAAAAATTATTTTTTACTGTCGCAAATTTAAAATACGGCGAGTATGGCCCTTTCTATGGTAAATTTTTCAAAAAATAATTTTTTACTGTCGCAAATTTTAAATACGCCGAGGATTGCCTTTTCTATAGTAAATTTTGCAAAAAATTATTTTGGCTGTCGCAAATTTTAAATACGCCGAGGAATGCCTTTTCTATAGTAAATTTTTCAAAAAATCATTTTTAACTGTCGCAAATTTTAAAAACGCCGAAGATTGCCTTTTCTATGGTAAATTTTTCAAAAAATTATTTTTAATTGTCGCAAATTTTAAAAACGCCGAGGATTGCCTTTTCTATAGTAAATTTTTCAGAAAATTTTTTTTTACCGTCGCAAATTTTAATTACGCCGAGGATTGCCTTTTCAATAGTAAATATTTCAAAAAATAAATTTTACCGTCGCAAATGTTAAATACGCCGAGAATTGCCTTTTCTATTGTAAATTTTTCAAAAAATTATTTTTTACTCTCGCAAATTTTAAATACGCCGGGGATTGCCTTTTCTATAGTAAATTTTCAAAAAATTATTTTTTACTCTCGCAAATTTTAAATACGCCGGGGATTGCCTTTTCTATAGTAATTTTTTCAAAAATTATCTTTTACTGTCGCAAGTTTTAAATACGACGAGGATTGCCTTTTCTATTGTAAACTTTTCAAAAAATTATTTTTTTCTGTCGCAAATTTTAAATACGGCGAGAATGGCCTTTTCTATTGTAAATTTTTCAAAAAATAATTTTTTACTGTCCCAAATTTTAAATACGCCGAGGATTGCCTTTTCTATAGTAAATTTGTCAAAAAATTATTTTTTAATGTCGCAAATTTTAAACTCGCCAAGGATTGCCTTTTCTATAGTAAATTTTTCAAAAATTATCTTTTACTGTCGCAAATTTTAAATGCGCCGACGATTGCGTTTTCTTTTGTAAACTTTTCAAAGAATTATTTTTTCTGTCGCAAATTTTAAATACGGCGAGAATGGCCTTTTCTATAGTAAATTTTTAAAAAAATTATTTTTAACTGTTGCAAATTTTAAAAACGCCGAAGATCGCCTTTTCTATAGTAACTTTTTCAAAAATTATTTTTTCTGTCGCAAATTTTGAATACGCGAGCAAGACCATTTCTATTGTAAATTTTTCAAAAAATAATTTTTTACTGTCCCAAATTTTAAATACGCCGAGGATTGCCTTTTCTATAGTAAATTTTTCAAAAAATTATTTTTTACTGTCGCAAATTTTAATTACGCCGAGGATTGCTTTTCAATAGTAAATTTTTCAAAAAATTACTTTTACCGTCGCAAATTTTAAATACGCCGAGGATTGCCTTTCCTATTGTAAATTTTTCAAAAAATTACTTTTTTCTGTCGCAAATTTTAAATACGCCGAGGATTGCCTTTTCTATTGTAAATTTTGCAAAAAATTATTTTTTTCCGTCGCAAAATTTAAAGACGGCGAGGATTGCCTTTCCTTTAGTAAATTTTTCGAAAAATTATTTTTTACGTTCGCAAATTTTAAATACGCCGAGAATTGACTGTTATATAGTAAATATTTCATAAAATAATTTTTTACTGTCGCAAATTATAAATACGCCGAGGATTGCCTTTTCTATAGTAAATTTTTCAAAAAATAATTTTTATTTTCGAAAATTTTGAATACGGCGAGTATGGCCTTTTCTATAGTAAATTTTTCAAAAAATTATTTTTTACTGTCGCAAATTTTAAATACGCCAAGGATTGCCTTTTCTATAGTAAATTTTTCAAAAAATTATTTTTTACTGTCGCAAATTTAAAATACGGCGAGTGTGGCCCTTTCTATGGTAAATTTTTCAAAAAATAATTTTGTACTGTCGCAAATTTTAAATACGCCGAGGATTGCCTTTTCTATAGTAAATTTTTCATAAAATTATTTTTTACTGTCGCAAATTTTAAATACGCCGAGGATTGCCTTTTCTATAGTAAATTTTCATAAAATAATTCTCTACTCTCGCAAATTTTAAATACGCCGAGGATTGCCTTTTCTATAGTAAATTTTTCAAAAATTATCTTTTACTGTCGCAAATTTTAAATACGACGAGGATTGCCTTTTCTATTGTAAACATTTCAAAAGATTATTTTTTTCTGTCGCAAATTTAAAATACGGCGAGAATGGCCTTTTCTATTGTAAATTTTTCAAAAAATAATTTTTTACTGTCCCAAATTTTAAATACGCCGCGGATTGCCTTTTCTATAGTGAATTTGTCAAAAAATTATTTCTTACTGTCGCAAATTTTAAATACGCCGAGTATTGCCTTTTCTATAGTAAATTTTTCAAAAATTATGTTTTACTGTCGCAAATTTTAAATACGCCGAGGATTACCTTTTCTATTGTAAACTTTTCAAAAAATTATTTTTTTCTGTCGCAAATTTTAAATACGGCGGGAATGACCTTTTCTATAGTAAATTTTTCAAAAAATTATTTTTAACTGTCGCAAATTTTAAATACGGCGAGTATGACCTTTTCTATAGTAAATTTTCCAACAAATTATATTCTATCGTCGCTAATTTTAAATACCCCGAGGATTGCCTTTTCTATAGTAAATTTTTCATAAAATTATTTTTTACTGTCGCAAATTTTAAATACGCCTAGGATTGCCTTTTCTATAGTAAATTTTCATAAAATAATTCTTTACTGTCGCAAATTTTAAATACGCCGAGGATTGCCTTTTCTATAGTAAATCTTTCAAAAATTATCTTTTACTGTCGCAAATTTTAAATACGACGAGGATTGCCTTTTCTATTGTAAATTTTTCAAAAATTATCTTTTACTGTCGCAAATTTTAAATACGCCGAGGATTACCTTTTCTATTGTAAACTTTTCAAAAAATTATTTTTTTCTGTCGCAAATTTTAAATACGGCGAGAATGACCTTTTCTATAGTAAATTTTTCAAAAAATTATTTTTAACTGTCGCAAATTTTAAAAACCCCGAGGATTGCCTTTTCTGTAGTAAATTTTTCAAAAAATTATTTTTTACTGTCGCAAATTTTAATTACGCCGAGGATTGCTTTTCAATAGTAAATTTTTCAAAAAATTAATTTTACCGTCGCAAATTTTAAATACGCCGAGGATTGCCTTTTCTATTGTAAATTTTTCAAAAAAATTACTTTTTTCTGTCGCAAATTTTAAATACGCCGAAGATTGCCTTTTCTATTGTAAATTTTGCAAAAAATTATTTTTTTCCGTCGCAAAATTTAAAGACGGCGAGGATTGCCTTTTCTTTAGTAAATTTTTCGAAAAATAATTTTTTGCGTTCGCAAATTTTAAATACGCCAAGGATTGACTGTTATATAGTAAATATTTCATAAAATAATTTTTTACTGTCGCAAATTTTAAATACGCCGAGGTTTGCCTTTTCTATAGTAAATTTTTCAAAAAATAATTTTTATTTTCGAAAATTTTGAATACGGCGAGTATGGCCTTTTCTATAGTAAATTTTTCAAAAAATTATTTTTTACTCTCGCAAATTTTAAATACGCCGAGGATTGCCTTTTCTATAGTAAATTTTTCAAAAATTATCTTTTACTGTCGCAAATTTTAAATACGCCGAGGATTACCTTTTCTATTGTAAACTTTTCAAAAAATTATTTTTTTCTGTCGCAAATTTTAAATACGGCGAGAATGACCTTTTCTATAGTAAATTTTTCAAAAAATCGTTTTTAACTGTCGCAAATTTTAAAAGCCCCGAGGATTGCCTTTTCTGTAGTAAATTTTTCAAAAAATTATTTTTTACTGTCGCAAATTTTAATTACGCCGAGGATTGCTTTTCAATAGTAAATTTTTCAAAAAATTAATTTTACCGTCGCAAATTTTAAATACGCCGAGGATTGCCTTTTCTATTGTAAATTTTTCAAACAATTACTTTTTTCTGTCGCAAAATTTAAAGACGGCGAGGATTGCCTTTTCTTTAGTAAATTTTTCGAAAAATAATTTTTTGCGTTCGCAAATTTTAAATACGCCAAGGACTGACTGTTATATAGTAAATATTTCATAAAATAATTTTTTACTGTCGCAAATTTTAAATACGCCGAGGATTGCCTTTTCCATAGTAAATTTTTCAAAAAATTATTTTTATTTTCGAAAATTTTGAATACGGCGAGTATGGCCTTTTCTATAGTAAATTTTTCAAAAAATTATTTTTTACTGTCGCAAATTTTAAATACGCCGAGGATTGCCTTTTCTAATATAAATTTTACTAAAAATTATTTGTTACTGTCGCAATTTAAAATTAGATGAGTATGGCCCTTTCTATAGTAAATTTTTCAAAAAATTATTTTTTACTGTCGCAAATTTTAATTTCGCCGAGGATTGCCTTTTCTATAGTAACTTTTTCAAAAATTATTTTTTCTGTCGCAAATTTTGAATACGAGAGTATGGCCTTTTCCATTGTAGATTTTTCAGAAAATAATTTTTTACTGTCCCAAATTTTAAATACGCCGAGGATTGCCTTTTCTATAGTAAATTTTTCAAAAAATAATTTTTTACTGTCCCAAATTTTAAATACGCCGAGGATTGCCTTTTCTATAGTAAATTTTTCAAAAAATTATTTTTTACTCTCGCAAATTTTAAATACGCCGAGGATTGCCTTTTCTATTATAAATTTTACAAAAAATTATTTTTTACTGTCGCAAATTTAAAATACGGTGAGTATGGCCCTTTCTATAGTAAATTTTTCAAAAAATTATTTTTTACTATCAGAAATTTTAATTTCGCCGAGGATTGCCTTTTCTATAGTAACTTTTTCAAAAATTATTTTTTCTGTCGCAAATTTTGAATACGCGAGTATGGCCTTTTCTATTGTAGATTTTTCAAAAAATAATTTTTTACTGTCGCAAATGTTAAATACGCCGAGGATTGCCCTTTCTATAGTAAATTTTTCAAAAAATAATTTGTTACTGCCGCAAATTTTAAATACGCCGAGAATTGCCTTTTCTATAGTAAATTTTTCAAAAAATTATTTTTTACTCTCGCAAATTTTAAATACGCCGAGGATTGCCTTTTCTATTATAAATTTTACAAAAAATTATTTTTTACTGTCGCAAATTTAAAATACGGTGAGTATGGCCTTTTCTATAGCAAATTTTTCAAAAAATTATTTTTTACTATCAGAAATTTTAATTTCGCCGAGGATTGCCTTTTCTATAGTAACATTTTCAAAAATTATTTTTTCTGTCGCAAATTTTGAATACGCGAGTATGGCCTTTTCTATTGTAGATTTTTCAAAAAATAATTTTTTACTGTCGAAAATTTAAAATACGCCGAGGATTGCCTTTTCTATAGTAAATTTTCCAACAAATTATTTTCTACCCTCGCAAATTTTAAATACGCCAGGTATTGCCTTTTCTATTGTAAATTTTTCAAACAATTATTTTTACTGTCGCAAATTTTAAATACGCCGAGGATTGCCTTTTCTATAGTAAATTTTGCAAAAAATTATTTTGGCTGTCGCAAATTTTAAATACGCCGAGGAATGCCTTTTCTATAGGAAATTTTTCAAAAAATTATTTTTAACTGTCGCAAATTTTAAAAACGCCAAAGATTGCCTTTTCTATAGTAAATTTTTCAAAAAATTATTTTTAATTGTCGCAAATTTTAAAAACGCCGAGGATTGCCTTTTCTATAGTAAATTTTTCAGAAAATTTTTTTTACCGTCGCAAATTTTAATTACGCCGAGGATTGCCTTTTCTATAGTAAATTTTTCAAAAAATAATTTTTATTTTCGAAAATTTGGAATACGGCGCGTATGGACTTTTCTATAGTAAATTTTTCAAAAAATTATTTTTTCTGTCGCAAATTTTAAGTACGCCAAGGATTGCCTTTTCTATAGTAAATTTTTCAAAAAATTATTTTTTACTGTCGCAAATTTAAAATACGGCGAGTATGGCCCTTTCTATGGTAAATTTTTCAAAAAACAATTTTTTACTGTCGCAAATTTTAAATACGCCGAGGATTGCCTTTTCTATAGTAAATTTTTCATAAAATTATTTTTTACTGTCGCAAATTTTAAATACGCCGAGGATTGCCTTTTCTATAGTAAATTTTCATAAAATAATTCTTTACTGTCGCAAATTTTAAATACGCCAGGGATTGCCTTTTCTCTTGTAAATTTTTCAAAAAATTATTTTTACTGTCGCAAATTTTAAATACGGAGAACATGAACTTTTCTATAGTAAATTTCTCAAAAAATTATTTTGGCTGTCGCAAATTTTAAATACGCCGAGTAATGCCTTTTCTATAGTAAATTTTTCAGAAAATAAATTTTACTGTCGCAAATGTTAAATACGCCGAGGATTGCCCTTTCTATAGTAAGTTTTTCAAAAAATAATTTGTTACTATCGCAAATTTTAAATACGCCGAGAATTGCCTTTTCTATAGCAAATTTTTCAAAAAATTATTTTTTACTCTCGCAAATTTTAAATACGCCGAGGATTGCCTTTTCTATAGTAACTTTTTCAAAAATTATTTTTTCTGTCGCAAATTTTGAATACGAGAGTATGGCCTTTTCTATTGTAGAGTTTTCAGAAAATAATTGTTTACTGTCCCAAATTTTAAATACGCCGAGGATTGCCTTTTCTATAGTAATTTTTTCAAAAAATTATTTTTTACTGTGGCAAATTTTAAATACGCCGAGGATTGCCTTTTCTATAGTAAATTCTTCATAAAATTATTTTTTATTGTCGCAAATTTTAAATACGCCGAGGATTGCCTTTTCTATAGTAAATTTTCATAAAATAATTTTTTACTGTCCCAAATTTTAAATACGCCGAGGATTGCCTTTTCTAATATAAATTTTACTAAAAATTATTTGATACTGTCGCAATTTAAAATTAGGTGAGTATGGCCCTTTCTATAGTAAATTTTTCAAAAAATTATTTTTTACTGTCGCAAATTTTAATTTCACCGAGGATTGCCTTTTCTATAGTAACTTTTTCAAAAATTATTTTTTCTGTCGCAAATTTTGAATACGAGAGTATGGCCTTTTCTATTGTAGATTTTTCAGAAAATAATTTTTTACTGTCCCAAATTTTAAATACGCCGAGGATTGCCTTTTCTATAGTAAATTTTTCAAAAAATAATTTTTTACTGTCCCAAATTTTAAATACGCCGAGGATTGCTTTTCTATAGTAAATTTTTCAAAAAATTATTTTTTACTCTCGCAAATTTTACATACGCCGAGGATTGCCTTTTCTATTATAAATTTTACCAAAAATTATTTTTTACTGACGCAAATTTAAAATACGGTGAGTATGGCCCTTTCTATAGTAAATTTTTCAAAAAATTATTTTTTACTATCAGAAATTTTAATTTCGCCGAGGATTGCCTTTTCTATAGTAACTTTTTCAAAAATTATTTTTTCTGTCGCAAATTTTGAATACGCGAGTATGGCCTTTTCTATTGTAGATTTTTCATAAAATAATTTTTTACTGTCGAAAATTTAAAATACGCCGAGGATTGCCTTTTCTATAGTAAATTTTCCAACAAATTATTTTCTACCCTCGCAAATTTTAAATACGCCAGGTATTGCCTTTTCTATTGTAAATTTTTCAAACAATTATTTTTACTGTCGCAAATTTTAAATACGCCGAGGAATGCCTTTTTTATCGTAAATTTTGCAAAAAATTATTTTAACTGTCGCAAATTTTAAAAATGCCGAAGATTGCCTTTTCTATAGTAAATTTTTCAAAAAATTATTTTTAATTGTCGCAAATTTTAAAAACGCCGAGGATTGCCTTTTCTATAGTAAATTTTTCAGAAAATTTTTTTTTACCGTCGCAAATTTTAATTACGCCGAGGATTGCCTTTTCAATAGTAAATATTTCAAAAAATAAATTTTACCGTCGCAAATGTTAAATACGCCGAGGATTGCCCTTTCTATAGTAAATTTTTCAAAAAATAATTTGTTACTGCCGCAAATTTTAAATACGCCGAGAATTGCCTTTTCTATAGTAAATTTTTCAAAAAATTATTTTTTACTCTCGCAAATTTTAAATACGCCGGGGATTGCCGTTTCTATAGTAAATTTTCAAAAAATTATTTTTTACTCTCGCAAATTTTAAATTCGCCGAGGATTGCCTTTTCTATAGTAAATTTTCATAAAATAATTCTTTACTGTCGCAAATTTTAAATACGCCGAGGATTGCCTTTTCTATAGTAAATTTTTCAAAAATTATCTTTTACTGTCGCAAGTTTTAAATACGACGAGGATTGCCTTTTCTATTGTAAACCTTTCAAAAAATTATTTTTTTCTGTCGCAAATTTTAAATACGGCGAGAATGGCCTTTTCTATTGTAAATTTTTCAAAAAATAATTTTTTACTGTCCCAAATTTTAAATACGCCGAGGATTGCCTTTTCTATAGTAAATTTGTCAAAAAATTATTTTTTACTGTCGCAAATTTTAAACACGCCAAGGATTGCCTTTTCTATAGTAAATTTTTCAAAAATTATCTTTTACTGTCGCAAATTTTAAATGCGCCGAAGATTGCGTTTTCTATTGTAAACTTTTCAAAAAATTATTTTTTCTGTCGCAAATTTTAAATACGGCGAGAATGGCCTTTTCTATAGTAAATTTTTCAAAAAATTATTTTTAACTGTTGCAAATTTTAAAAACGCCGAAGATCGCCTTTTCTATAGTAACTTTTTCAAAAATTATTTTTTCTGTCGCAAATTTTGAATACGCGAGCAAGACCATTTCTATTGTAAATTTTTCAAAAAATAATTTTTTACTGTCCCAAATTTTAAATACGCCGAGGATTGCCTTTTCTATAGTAAATTTGTCAAAAAATTATTTTTTACTGTCGCAAATTTTAAATACGCCGAGGATTGCCTTTTCTATAGAAATTTTTCAAAAATTATGTTTTACTGTCGCAAATTTTAAATACGCCGAGGATTACCTTTTCTATTGTAAACTTTTCAAAAAATAATTTTTTTCTGTCCCAAATTTTAAATACGGCGAGTATGACCTTTTCTATAGTAAATTTTCCAACAAATTATTTTCTATCGTCGCAAATTTTAAATACGCCGGGGATTGCCGTTTCTATAGTAAATTTTCAAAAAATTATTTTTTACTCTCGCAAATTTTAAATTCGCCGAGGATTGCCTTTTCTATAGTAAATTTTCATAAAATAATTCTTTACTGTCGCAAATTTTAAATACGCCGAGGATTGCCTTTTCTATAGTAAATTTTTCAAAAATTATCTTTTACTGTCGCAAATTTTAAATGCGCCGAAGATTGCGTTTTCTATTGTAAACTTTTCAAAAAATTATTTTTTCTGTCGCAAATTTTAAATACGGCGAGAATGGCCTTTTCTATTGTAAATTTTTCAAAAAATTATTTTTAACTGTTGCAAATTTTAAAAACGCCGAAGATCGCCTTTTCTATAGTAACTTTTTCAAAAATTATTTTTTCTGTCGCAAATTTTGAATACGCGAGCAAGACCATTTCTATTGTAAATTTTTCAAAAAATAATTTTTTACTGTCCCAAATTTTAAATACGCCGAGGATTGCCTTTTCTATAGTAAATTTGTCAAAAAATTATTTTTTACTGTCGCAAATTTTAAATACGCCGAGGATTGCCTTTTCTATAGAAATTTTTCAAAAATTATGTTTTACTGTCGCAAATTTTAAATACGCCGAGGATTACCTTTTCTATTGTAAACTTTTCAAAAAATAATTTTTTTCTGTCCCAAATTTTAAATACGGCGAGTATGACCTTTTCTATAGTAAATTTTCCAACAAATTATTTTCTATCGTCGCAAATTTTAAATACCCCGAGGATTGCCTTTTCTATAGTAAATTTTTCATAAAATTATTTTTTACTGTCGCAAATTTTAAATACGCCGAGGATTGCCTTTTCTATAGTAAATTTTCATAAAATAATTCTTTACTGTCGCAAATTTTAAATACGCCGAGGATTGCCTTTTCTATAGTAAATCTTTCAAAAATTATCTTTTACTGTCGCAAATTTTAAATACGACGAGGATTGCCTTTTCTATTGTAAATTTTTCAAAAATTATCTTTTACTGTCGCAAATTTTAAATACGCCGAGGATTACCTTTTCTATTGTAAACTTTTCAAAAAATTATTTTTTTCTGTCGCAAATTTTAAATACGGCGAGAATGACCTTTTCTATAGTAAATTTTTCAAAAAATTATTTTTAACTGTCGAAAATTTTAAAAACCCCGAGGATTGCCTTTTCTGTAGTAAATTTTTCAAAAAATTATTTTTTACTGTCGCAAATTTTAATTACGCCGAGGATTGCTTTTCAATAATAAATTTTTCAAAAAATTAATTTTACCGTCGCAAATTTTAAATACGCCGAGGATTGCCTTTTCTATTGTAAATTTTTCAAAAAAATTACTTTTTTCTGTCGCAAATTTTAAATACGCCGAAGATTGCCTTTTCTATTGTAAATTTTGCAAAAAATTATTTTTTTCCGTCGCAAAATTTAAAGACGGCGAGGATTGCCTTTTCTTTAGTAAATTTTTCGAAAAATAATTTTTTGCGTTCGCAAATTTTAAATACGCCAAGGATTGACTGTTATATAGTAAATATTTCATAAAATAATTTTTTACTGTCGCAAATTTTAAATACGCCGAGGTTTGCCTTTTCTATAGTAAATTTTTCAAAAAATAATTTTTATTTTCGAAAATTTTGAATACGGCGAGTATGGCCTTTTCTATAGTAAATTTTTCAAAAAATTATTTTTTACTCTCGCAAATTTTAAATACGCCGAGGATTGCCTTTTCTATAGTAAATTTTTCAAAAATTATCTTTTACTGTCGCAAATTTTAAATACGCCGAGGATTACCTTTTCTATTGTAAACTTTTCAAAAAATTATTTTTTTCTGTCGCAAATTTTAAATACGGCGAGAATGACCTTTTCTATAGTAAATTTTTCAAAAAATTATTTTTTACTGTCGCAAATTTTAATTACGCCGAGGATTGCTTTTCAATAGTAAATTTTTCAAAAAATTATTTTTTACTGTCGCAAATTTAAAATACGGCGAGTATGGCCCTTCCTATGGTAAATTTTTCAAAAAACAATTTTTTACTGTCGCAAATTTTAAATACGCCGAGGATTGCCTTTTCTATAGTAAATTTTTCATAAAATTATTTTTTACTGTCGCAAATTTTAAATACGCCGAGGATTGCCTTTTCTATAGTAAATTTTCATAAAATAATTCTTTACTGTCGCAAATTTTAAATACGCCAGGGATTGCCTTTTCTCTTGTAAATTTTTCAAAAAATTATTTTTACTGTCGCAAATTTTAAATACGGAGAACATGAACTTTTCTATAGTAAATTTCTCAAAAAATTATTTTGGCTGTCGCAAATTTTAAATACGCCGAGTAATGCCTTTTCTATAGTAAATTTTTCAGAAAATAAATTTTACTATCGCAAATGTTAAATACGCCGAGGATTGCCCTTTCTATAGTAAGTTTTTCAAAAAATAATTTGTTACTATCGCAAATTTTAAATACGCCGAGAATTGCCTTTTCTATAGCAAATTTTTCAAAAAATTATTTTTTACTCTCGCAAATTTTAAATACGCCGAGGATTGCCTTTTCTATAGTAACTTTTTCAAAAATTATTTTTTCTGTCGCAAATTTTGAATACGAGAGTATGGCCTTTTCTATTGTAGATTTTTCAGAAAATAATTGTTTACTGTCCCAAATTTTAAATACGCCGAGGATTGCCTTTTCTATAGTAAGTTTTTCAAAAAATTATTTTCTACTGTGGCAAATTTTAAATACGCCGAGGATTGCCTTTTCTATAGTAAATTCTTCATAAAATTATTTTTTATTGTCGCAAATTTTAAATACGCCGAGGATTGCCTTTTCTATAGTAAATTTTCATAAAATAATTTTTTACTGTCCCAAATTTTAAATACGCCAAGGATTGCCTTTTCTAATATAAATTTTACTAAAAATTATTTGTTACTGTCGCAATTTAAAATTAGGTGAGTATGGCCCTTTCTATAGTAAATTTTTCAAAAAATTATTTTTTACTGTCGCAAATTTTAATTTCGCCGAGGATTGCCTTTTCTATAGTAACTTTTTCAAAAATTATTTTTTCTGTCGCAAATTTTGAATACGAGAGTATGGCCTTTTCTATTGTAGATTTTTCAGAAAATAATTTTTTACTGTCCCAAATTTTAAATACGCCGAGGATTGCCTTTTCTATAGTAAATTTTTCAAAAAATAATTTTTTACTGTCCCAAATTTTAAATACGCCGAGGATTGCTTTTCTATAGTAAAGTTTTCAAAAAATTATTTTTTACTCTCGCAAATTTTACATACGCCGAGGATTGCCTTTTCTATTATAAATTTTACCAAAAATTATTTTTTACTGACGCAAATTTAAAATACGGTGAGTATGGCCCTTTCTATAGTAAATTTTTCAAAAAATTATTTTTTACTATCAGAAATTTTAATTTCGCCGAGGATTGCCTTTTCTATAGTAACTTTTTCAAAAATTATTTTTTCTGTCGCAAATTTTGAATACGCGAGTATGGCCTTTTCTATTGTAGATTTTTCATAAAATAATTTTTTACTGTCGAAAATTTAAAATACGCCGAGGATTGCCTTTTCTATAGTAAATTTTCCAACAAAATATTTTCTACCCTCGCAAATTTTAAATACGCCAGGTATTGCCTTTTCTATTGTAAATTTTTCAAACAATTATTTTTACTGTCGCAAATTTTAAATACGCCGAGGAATGCCTTTTTTATCGTAAATTTTGCAAAAAATTATTTTAACTGTCGCAAATTTTAAAAGCGCCGAAGATTGCCTTTTCTATAGTAAATTTTTCAAAAAATTATTTTTAATTGTCGCAAATTTTAAAAACGCCGAGGATTGCCTTTTCTATAGTAAATTTTTCAGAAAATTTTTTTTTACCGTCGCAAATTTTAATTACGCCGAGGATTGCCTTTTCAATAGTAAATATTTCAAAAAATAAATTTTACCGTCGCAAATGTTAAATACGCCGAGGATTGCCCTTTCTATAGTAAATTTTTCAAAAAATAATTTGTTACTGCCGCAAATTTTAAATACGCCGAGAATTGCCTTTTCTATAGTAAATTTTTCAAAAAATTATTTTTTACTCTCGCAAATTTTAAATACGCCGGGGATTGCCGTTTCTATAGTAAATTTTCAAAAAATTATTTTTTACTCTCGCAAATTTTAAATTCGCCGAGGATTGCCTTTTCTATAGTAAATTTTCATAAAATAATTCTTTACTGTCGCAAATTTTAAATAGGCCGAGGATTGCCTTTTCTATAGTAAATTTTTCAAAAATTATCTTTTAGTGTCGCAAGTTTTAAATACGACGAGGATTGCCTTTTCTATTGTAAACTTTTCAAAAAATTATTTTTTTCTGTCGCAAATTTTAAATACGGCGAGAATGGCCTTTTCTATTGTAAATTTTTCAAAAAATAATTTTTTACTGTCCCAAATTTTAAATACGCCGAGGATTGCCTTTTCTATAGTAAATTTGTCAAAAAATTATTTTTTACTGTCGCAAATTTTAAACACGCCAAGGATTGCCTTTTCTATAGTAAATTTTTCAAAAATTATCTTTTACTGTCGCAAATTTTAAATGCGCCGAAGATTGCGTTTTCTATTGTAAACTTTTCAAAAAATTATTTTTTCTGTCGCAAATTTTAAATACGGCGAGAATGGCCTTTTCTATAGTAAATTTTTCAAAAAATTATTTTTAACTGTTGCAAATTTTAAAAACGCCGAAGATCGCCTTTTCTATAGTAACTTTTTCAAAAATTATTTTTTCTGTCGCAAATTTTGAATACGCGAGCACGACCATTTCTATTGTAAATTTTTCAAAAAATAATTTTTTACTGTCCCAAATTTTAAATACGCCGAGGATTGCCTTTTCTATAGTAAATTTGTCAAAAAATTATTTTTTACTGTCGCAAATTTTAAATACGCCGAGGATTGCCTTTTCTATAGAAATTTTTCAAAAATTATGTTTTACTGTCGCAAATTTTAAATACGCCGAGGATTACCTTTTCTATTGTAAACTTTTCAAAAAATAATTTTTTTCTGTCCCAAATTTTAAATACGGCGAGAATGACTTTTTCTGTAGTAAATTTTTCAAAAAATTATTTTTAACTGTCGCAAATTTTAAAAACCCCAAGGATTGCCTTTTCTATAGTAAATTTTTCAAAAAATTATTTTTTACTGTCGCAAATTTTAATTACGCCGAGGATTGCGTTTCAATAGTAAATTTTTCAAAAAATTAATTTTACCGTCGCAAATTTTAAATACGCCGAGGATTGCCTTTTCTATTGTAAATTTTTCAAAAAATTACTTTTTTCTGTCGCAAATTTTAAATACGCCGAAGATTGCCTTTTCTATTGTAAATTTTTCAGAAAATAAATTTTACTGTCGCAAATGTTAAATACGCCGAGGATTGCCCTTTCTATAGTAAGTTTTTCAAAAAATAATTTGTTACTATCGCAAATTTTAAATACGCCGAGAATTGCCTTTTCTATAGCAAATTTTTCAAAAAATTATTTTTTACTCTCGCAAATTTTAAATACGCCGAGGGTTGCCTTTTCTATAGTAACTTTTTCAAAAATTATTTTTTCTGTCGCAAATTTTGAATACGAGAGTATGGCCTTTTCTATTGTAGATTTTTCAGAAAATAATTGTTTACTGTCCCAAATTTTAAATACGCCGAGGATTGCCTTTTCTATAGTAATTTTTTCAAAAAATTATTTTTTACTGTGGCAAATTTTAAATACGCCGAGGATTGCCTTTTCTATAGTAAATTCTTCATAAAATTATTTTTTATTGTCGCAAATTTTAAATACGCCGAGGATTGCCTTTTCTATAGTAAATTTTCATAAAATAATTCTTTACTGTCCCAAATTTTAAATACGCCGAGGATTGCCTTTTCTATAGTAATTTTTTCAAAAAATTATTTTTTACTGTGGCAAATTTTAAATACGCCGAGGATTGCCTTTTCTATAGTAAATTCTTCATAAAATTATTTTTTATTGTCGCAAATTTTAAATACGCCGAGGATTGCCTTTTCTATAGTAAATTTTCATAAAATAATTCTTTACTGTCGCAAATGTTAAATACGCCGAGGATTGCCCTTTCTATAGTAAGTTTTTCAAAAAATAATTTGTTACTATCGCAAATTTTAAATACGCCGAGAATTGCCTTTTCTATAGCAAATTTTTCAAAAAATTATTTTTTACTCTCGCAAATTTTAAATACGCCGAGGGTTGCCTTTTCTATAGTAACTTTTTCAAAAATTATTTTTTCTGTCGCAAATTTTGAATACGAGAGTATGGCCTTTTCTATTGTAGATTTTTCAGAAAATAATTGTTTACTGTCCCAAATTTTAAATACGCCGAGGATTGCCTTTTCTATAGTAATTTTTTCAAAAAATTATTTTTTACTGTGGCAAATTTTAAATACGCCGAGGATTGCCTTTTCTATAGTAAATTCTTCATAAAATTATTTTTTATTGTCGCAAATTTTAAATACGCCGAGGATTGCCTTTTCTATAGTAAATTTTCATAAAATAATTCTTTACCGTCGCAAATTTTAAATACGCCGAGGATTGCCTTTTCTATTGTAAATTTTTCAAAAAAATTACTTTTTTCTGTCGCAAATTTTAAATACGCCGAAGATTGCCTTTTCTATTGTAAATTTTGCAAAAAATTATTTTTTTCCGTCGCAAAATTTAAAGACGGCGAGGATTGCCTTTTCTTTAGTAAATTTTTCGAAAAATAATTTTTTGCGTTCGCAAATTTTAAATACGCCAAGGATTGACTGTTATATAGTAAATATTTCATAAAATAATTTTTTACTGTCGCAAATTTTAAATACGCCGAGGTTTGCCTTTTCTATAGTAAATTTTTCAAAAAATAATTTTTATTTTCGAAAATTTTGAATACGGCGAGTATGGCCTTTTCTATAGTAAATTTTTCAAAAAATTATTTTTTACTCTCGCAAATTTTAAATACGCCGAGGATTGCCTTTTCTATAGTAAATTTTTCAAAAATTATCTTTTACTGTCGCAAATTTTAAATACGCCGAGGATTACCTTTTCTATTGTAAACTTTTCAAAAAATTATTTTTTTCTGTCGCAAATTTTAAATACGGCGAGAATGACCTTTTCTATAGTAAATTTTTCAAAAAATCGTTTTTAACTGTCGCAAATTTTAAAAGCCCCGAGGATTGCCTTTTCTGTAGTAAATTTTTCAAAAAATTATTTTTTACTGTCGCAAATTTTAATTACGCCGAGGATTGCTTTTCAATAGTAAATTTTTCAAAAAATTATTTTTTACTGTCGCAAATTTAAAATACGGCGAGTATGGCCCTTCCTATGGTAAATTTTTCAAAAAACAATTTTTTACTGTCGCAAATTTTAAATACGCCGAGGATTGCCTTTTCTATAGTAAATTTTTCATAAAATTATTTTTTACTGTCGCAAATTTTAAATACGCCGAGGATTGCCTTTTCTATAGTAAATTTTCATAAAATAATTCTTTACTGTCGCAAATTTTAAATACGCCAGGGATTGCCTTTTCTCTTGTAAATTTTTCAAAAAATTATTTTTACTGTCGCAAATTTTAAATACGGAGAACATGAACTTTTCTATAGTAAATTTCTCAAAAAATTATTTTGGCTGTCGCAAATTTTAAATACGCCGAGTAATGCCTTTTCTATAGTAAATTTTTCAGAAAATAAATTTTACTATCGCAAATGTTAAATACGCCGAGGATTGCCCTTTCTATAGTAAGTTTTTCAAAAAATAATTTGTTACTATCGCAAATTTTAAATACGCCGAGAATTGCCTTTTCTATAGCAAATTTTTCAAAAAATTATTTTTTACTCTCGCAAATTTTAAATACGCCGAGGATTGCCTTTTCTATAGTAACTTTTTCAAAAATTATTTTTTCTGTCGCAAATTTTGAATACGAGAGTATGGCCTTTTCTATTGTAGATTTTTCAGAAAATAATTGTTTACTGTCCCAAATTTTAAATACGCCGAGGATTGCCTTTTCTATAGTAAGTTTTTCAAAAAATTATTTTCTACTGTGGCAAATTTTAAATACGCCGAGGATTGCCTTTTCTATAGTAAATTCTTCATAAAATTATTTTTTATTGTCGCAAATTTTAAATACGCCGAGGATTGCCTTTTCTATAGTAAATTTTCATAAAATAATTTTTTACTGTCCCAAATTTTAAATACGCCAAGGATTGCCTTTTCTAATATAAATTTTACTAAAAATTATTTGTTACTGTCGCAATTTAAAATTAGGTGAGTATGGCCCTTTCTATAGTAAATTTTTCAAAAAATTATTTTTTACTGTCGCAAATTTTAATTTCGCCGAGGATTGCCTTTTCTATAGTAACTTTTTCAAAAATTATTTTTTCTGTCGCAAATTTTGAATACGAGAGTATGGCCTTTTCTATTGTAGATTTTTCAGAAAATAATTTTTTACTGTCCCAAATTTTAAATACGCCGAGGATTGCCTTTTCTATAGTAAATTTTTCAAAAAATAATTTTTTACTGTCCCAAATTTTAAATACGCCGAGGATTGCTTTTCTATAGTAAATTTTTCAAAAAATTATTTTTTACTCTCGCAAATTTTACATACGCCGAGGATTGCCTTTTCTATTATAAATTTTACCAAAAATTATTTTTTACTGACGCAAATTTAAAATACGGTGAGTATGGCCCTTTCTATAGTAAATTTTTCAAAAAATTATTTTTTACTATCAGAAATTTTAATTTCGCCGAGGATTGCCTTTTCTATAGTAACTTTTTCAAAAATTATTTTTTCTGTCGCAAATTTTGAATACGCGAGTATGGCCTTTTCTATTGTAGATTTTTCATAAAATAATTTTTTACTGTCGAAAATTTAAAATACGCCGAGGATTGCCTTTTCTATAGTAAATTTTCCAACAAAATATTTTCTACCCTCGCAAATTTTAAATACGCCAGGTATTGCCTTTTCTATTGTAAATTTTTCAAACAATTATTTTTACTGTCGCAAATTTTAAATACGCCGAGGAATGCCTTTTTTATCGTAAATTTTGCAAAAAATTATTTTAACTGTCGCAAATTTTAAAAGCGCCGAAGATTGCCTTTTCTATAGTAAATTTTTCAAAAAATTATTTTTAATTGTCGCAAATTTTAAAAACGCCGAGGATTGCCTTTTCTATAGTAAATTTTTCAGAAAATTTTTTTTTACCGTCGCAAATTTTAATTACGCCGAGGATTGCCTTTTCAATAGTAAATATTTCAAAAAATAAATTTTACCGTCGCAAATGTTAAATACGCCGAGGATTGCCCTTTCTATTGTAAATTTTTCAAAAAATAATTTGTTACTGCCGCAAATTTTAAATACGCCGAGAATTGCCTTTTCTATAGTAAATTTTTCAAAAAATTATTTTTTACTCTCGCAAATTTTAAATACGCCGGGGATTGCCGTTTCTATAGTAAATTTTCAAAAAATTATTTTTTACTCTCGCAAATTTTAAATTCGCCGAGGATTGCCTTTTCTATAGTAAATTTTCATAAAATAATTCTTTACTGTCGCAAATTTTAAATAGGCCGAGGATTGCCTTTTCTATAGTAAATTTTTCAAAAATTATCTTTTACTGTCGCAAGTTTTAAATACGACGAGGATTGCCTTTTCTATTGTAAACTTTTCAAAAAATTATTTTTTTCTGTCGCAAATTTTAAATACGGCGAGAATGGCCTTTTCTATTGTAAATTTTTCAAAAAATAATTTTTTACTGTCCCAAATTTTAAATACGCCGAGGATTGCCTTTTCTATAGTAAATTTGTCAAAAAATTATTTTTTACTGTCGCAAATTTTAAACACGCCAAGGATTGCCTTTTCTATAGTAAATTTTTCAAAAATTATCTTTTACTGTCGCAAATTTTAAATGCGCCGAAGATTGCGTTTTCTATTGTAAACTTTTCAAAAAATTATTTTTTCTGTCGCAAATTTTAAATACGGCGAGAATGGCCTTTTCTATAGTAAATTTTTCAAAAAATTATTTTTAACTGTTGCAAATTTTAAAAACGCCGAAGATCGCCTTTTCTATAGTAACTTTTTCAAAAATTATTTTTTCTGTCGCAAATTTTGAATACGCGAGCAAGACCATTTCTATTGTAAATTTTTCAAAAAATAATTTTTTACTGTCCCAAATTTTAAATACGCCGAGGATTGCCTTTTCTATAGTAAATTTGTCAAAAAATTATTTTTTACTGTCGCAAATTTTAAATACGCCGAGGATTGCCTTTTCTATAGAAATTTTTCAAAAATTATGTTTTACTGTCGCAAATTTTAAATACGCCGAGGATTACCTTTTCTATTGTAAACTTTTCAAAAAATAATTTTTTTCTGTCCCAAATTTTAAATACGGCGAGAATGACCTTTTCTGTAGTAAATTTTTCAAAAAATTATTTTTAACTGTCGCAAATTTTAAAAACCCCAAGGATTGCCTTTTCTATAGTAAATTTTTCAAAAAATTATTTTTTACTGTCGCAAATTTTAATTACGCCGAGGATTGCGTTTCAATAGTAAATTTTTCAAAAAATTAATTTTACCGTCGCAAATTTTAAATACGCCGAGGATTGCCTTTTCTATTGTAAATTTTTCAAAAAATTACTTTTTTCTGTCGCAAATTTTAAATACGCCGAAGATTGCCTTTTCTATTGTAAATTTTTCAGAAAATAAATTTTACTGTCGCAAATGTTAAATACGCCGAGGATTGCCCTTTCTATAGTAAGTTTTTCAAAAAATAATTTGTTACTATCGCAAATTTTAAATACGCCGAGAATTGCCTTTTCTATAGCAAATTTTTCAAAAAATTATTTTTTACTCTCGCAAATTTCAAATACGCCGAGGGTTGCCTTTTCTATAGTAACTTTTTCAAAAATTATTTTTTCTGTCGCAAATTTTGAATACGAGAGTATGGCCTTTTCTATTGTAGATTTTTCAGAAAATAATTCTTTACTGTCCCAAATTTTAAATACGCCGAGGATTGCCTTTTCTATAGTAATTTTTTCAAAAAATTATTTTTTACTGTGGCAAATTTTAAATACGCCGAGGATTGCCTTTTCTATAGTAAATTCTTCATAAAATTATTTTTTATTGTCGCAAATTTTAAATACGCCGAGGATTGCCTTTTCTATAGTAAATTTTCATAAAATAATTCTTTACTGTCGCAAATTTTAAATACGCCGAGGATTGCCTTTTCTATAGTAAATTTTTCAAAAATTATGTTTTACTGTCGCAAATTTTAAATACGCCGAGGATTGCCTTTTCTATTGTAAATTTTTCAAAAAATTACTTTTTTCTGTCGCAAATTTTAAATACGGCAAGTATGACCTTTTCTATAGTAAATTTTCCAACAAATTATTTTCTACCGTCGCAAATTTTAAATACGCCAGGGATTGCCTTTTCTATTGTAAATTTTTCAAAAATTTATATTTACTGTCGCCAATTTTAAATACGGAGAATATGAACTTTTCTATAGTAAATTTCTCAAAAAATTATTTTGGCTGTCGCAAATTTTAAATACGCCGAGGAATGCCTATTCTATAGTAAATTTTTCAAAAAATTATTTTTAACTGTCGCAAATTTTAAAAACGCCGGGGATTGCCTTTTCTATAGTAAATTTTGCAGACATTTTTTTTTTTACCATCGCAAATTTTAATTACGCCGAGGATTTCCTTTTCAATAGTAAATATTTCAAAAAATAAATTTTACCGTCGCAAATGTTAAATACGCCGAGGATTGCCCTTTCTATAGTAAATTTTTCAAAAAATAATTTGTTACTGTCGCAGATTTTAAATACGCCGAGGATTACCTTTTCTATTGTAAACTTTTCAAAAAATTATTTTTTTCTGTCGCAAATTTTAAATACGGCGAGAATGACCTTTTCTATAGTAAATTTTTCAAAAAATTATTTTTAACTGTCGCAAATTTTAAAAACCCCGAGGATTGCCTTTTCTGTAGTAAATTTTTCAAAAAATTATTTTTTACTGTCGCAAATTTTAATTACGCCGAGGATTGCTTTTCAATAGTAAATATTTCAAAAAATTAATTTTACCATCGCAAATTTTAAATACGCCGAGGATTGCCTTTTCTATTGTAAATTTTTCAAAAAATTACTTTTTTCTGTCGCAAATTTTAAATACGCCGAAGATTGCCTTTTCTATTGTAAATTTTGCAAAAAATTATTTTTTTTCGTCGCAAAATTTAAATACGGCGAGAATGACCTTTTCTATAGTAAATTTTTCAAAAATTATCTTTTACTGTCGCAAATTTTGAATACGACGAGGATTGCCTTTTCTATTGTAAACATTTCAAAAGATTTTTTTTTTCTGTCGCAAATTTAAAATACGGCGAGAATGGCCTTTTCTATTGTAAATTTTTCAAAAAATTATTTTTTACTGTCCCAAATTTTAAATACGCCGCGGATTGCCTTTTCTATAGTAAATTTGTCAAAAAATTATTTTTTACTGTCGCAAATTTTAAATACGCCGAGGATTGCCTTTTCTATAGTAAATTTTTCAAAAATTATCTTTTACTGTCGCAAATTTTAAATACGCCGAGGATTACCTTTTCTATTGTAAACTTTTCAAAAAATTATTTTTTTCTGTCGCAAATTTTAAATACGGCGAGAATGACCTTTTCTATAGTAAATTTTTCAAAAAATTATTTTTAACTGTCGCAAATTTTAAATACGCCGAGGATTGCCTTTTCTATAGTAAATTTTTAAAAAAATTATTTTTTACTGTCCCAAATTTTAAATACGCCTCGGATTGCCTTTTCTATAGTAAATTTGTCAAAAAATTATTTTTTACTGTCGCAAATTTTAAATACGCCGAGGATTGCCTTTTCTATAGTAAATTTTTCAAAAATTATCTTTTACTGTCGCAAATTTTAAATACGCCGAGGATTACCTTTTCTATTGTAAACTTTTCAAAAAATTATTTTTTTCTGTCGCAAATTTTAAATACGGCGAGAATGACCTTTTCTATAGTAAATTTTTCAAAAAATTATTTTTAACTGTCGCAAATTTTAAAAAACCCCGAGGATTGCCTTTTCTGTAGTAAATTTTTCAAAAAATTATTTTTTACTGTCGCAAATTTTAATTACGCCGAGGATTGCTTTTCAATAGTAAATTTTTCAAAAAATTAATTTTACCGTCGCAAATTTTAAATATGCCGAGGATTGCCTTTTCTATTGTAAATTTTACAAAAAATTACTTTTTTCTGTCGCAAATTTTAAATACGCCGAAGATTGCCTTTTCTATTGTAAATTTTGCAAAAAATTATTTTTTTTTGTCGCAAAATTTAAAGACGGCGAGGATTGCCTTTTCTTTAGTAAATTTTTCGAAAAATAATTTTTTGCGTTCGCAAATTTTAAATACGCCAAGGATTGACTGTTATATAGTAAATATTTCATAAAATAATTTTTTACTGTCGCAAATTTTAAATACGCCGAGGTTTGCCTTTTCTATAGTAAATTTTTCAAAAAATAATTTTTATTTTCGAAAATTTTGAATACGGCGAGTATGGCCTTTTCTATAGTAAATTTTTCAAAAAATTAATTTTACCGTCGCAAATTTTAAATACGCCGAGGATTGCCTTTTCTATTGTAAATTTTTCAAACAATTACTTTTTTCTGTCGCAAATTTTAAATACGCCAGGGATTGCCTTTTCTATTGTAAATTTTTCAAAAAATTATTTTTACTGTCGCAAATTTTAAACACGGAGAACATGAACTTTTCTATAGTAAATTTCTCAAAAAATTATTTTGGCTGTCGCAAATTTTAAATACGCCGAGGAATGCCTTTTCTATAGTAAATTTTTCAGAAAATAAATTTTACCGTCGCAAATGTTAAATACGCCGAGTATTGCCCTTTCTATAGTAAATTTTTCAAAAAATAATTTGTTACTGTCGCAAATTTTAAATACGCCGAGAATTTCCTTTTCTATAGTAAATTTTTCAAAAAATTATTTTTTACTCTCGCACATTTTAAATACGCCGAGGATTGCCTTTTCTATAGTAACTTTTTCAAAAATTATTTTTTCTGTCGCAAATTTTCAATACGAGAGTATGGCCTTTTCTATTGTAGCTTTTTCAGAAAATAATTTTTTGCTGTCCCAAATTTTAAATACGCCGAGGATTGCCTTTTCTATAGTAAATTTTTCAAAAAATTATTTTTTACTGCGGAAAATTTTAAATACGCCGAGGATTGCCTTTTCTATAGTAAATTTTTCATAAAATTATTTTTTACTGTCGCAAATTTTAAATACGCCGAGGATTGCCTTTTCTACAGTAAATTTTTCAAAAATTATCTTTTACTGTCGCAAATTTTAAATACGCCGAAGATTGCGTTTTCTATTGTAAAATTTTCAAAAAATTATTTTTTCTGTCGCAAATTTTAAATGCGGCGAGAATGGACTTTTCTATAGTAAAGTTTTCAAAAAATTATTTTTAACTGTCGCAAATTTTAAACACGCCGAAGATCGCCTTTTCTATAGTAACTTTTTCAAAAAATTATTTTTTACTGTCGCAAATTTTAATTACGCCGAGGATTGCTTTTCAATAGTAAATTTTTCAAAAAATTAATTTTACCGTCGCAAATTTTAAATACGCCGTGGATGCCTTTTCTATTGTAAATTTTTCAAAAAATTACTTTTTTCTGTCGCAAATTTTAAATACGGCGAGTATGACCTTTTCTATAGTAAATTTTCCAACAAATTATTTTCTACCGTCGCAAATTTTAAATACGCCCGGGATTGCCTTTTCTATTGTAAATTTTTCAAAAAATTATTTTTACTGTCGCAAATTTTAAATACGGAGAATATGAACTTTTTTATAGTAAATTTCTCAAAAAATTATTTTGGCTGTCGCAAATTTTCAATACGCCGAGGAATGCCTTTTCTATAGTAAATTTTTCAAAAAATTATTTTTAACTGTCGCAAATTTTAAAAACGCCGGGAATTGCCTTTTCTATAGTAAATTTTTCAGAAATTTTTTTTTACCATCGCAAATTTTAATTACGCCGAGGATTGCCTTTTCAATAGTAAATATTTCAAAAAATAAATTTTACCGTCGCAAATGTTAAATACGCCGAGGATTGCCTTTTCTATTGTAAATTTTTCAAAAAATTACTTTTTTCTGTCGCAAATTTTAAATACGGCGAGTATGACCTCTTCTATAGTAAATTTTCCAACAAATTATTTTCTACCGTCGCAAATTTTAAATACGCCAGGGATTGCATTTTCTATTGTAAATTTTTCAAAAAATTATTTTTACTGTCGCAAATTTTAAATACGGTGAATATGAACTTTTCTATAGTAAATTTCTCAAAAAATTATTTTGGCTGTCGCAAATTTTAAATACGCCGAGGATTGCCTTTTCTATAGTAAATTTTTCAAAAAATAATTTTTATTTTCGAAAATTTTGAATACGGCGAGTATGGCCTTTTCTATAGTAAATTTTTCAAAAAATTATTTTTTACTCTCGCAAACTTTAAATACGCCGAGGATTACCTTTTCTATTGTAAACTTTTCAAAAAATTATTTTTTTCTGTCGCAAATTTTAAATACGGCGAGAATGACCTTTTCTATAGTAAATTTTTCAAAAAATTATTTTTAACTGTCGCAAATTTTAAAAACCCCGAGGATTGCCTTTTCTGTAGTAAATTTTTCAAAAAATTATTTTTTACTGTCGCAAATTTTAATTACGCCGGGGATTGCTTTTCAATAGTAAATTTTTCAAAAAATTAATTTTACCGTCGCAAATTTTAAATACGCCGAGGATTGCCTTTTCTATTGTAAATTTTTCAAAAAATTACTTTTTTCTGTCGCAAATTTTAAATACGCCGAAGATTGCCTTTTCTATTGTAAATTTTGCAAAAAATTATTTTTTTCTGTCGCAAAATTTAAAGACGGCGAGGATTGCCTTTTCTTTAGTAAATTTTTCGAAAAATAATTTTTTGCGATCGCAAATTTTAAATACGCCAAGGATTGACTGTTATATAGTAAATATTTCATAAAATAATTTTTTACTGTCGCAAATTTTAAATACGCCGAGGTTTGCCTTTTCTATAGTAAATTTTTCAAAAAATAATTTTTATTTTCGAAAATTTTGAATACGGCGAGTATGGCCTTTTCTATAGTAAATTTTTCAAAAAATTATTTTTTACTCTCGCAAACTTTAAATACGCCGAGGATTGCCTTTTCTATAGTAAATTTTTCAAAAATTATCTTTTACTGTCGCAAATTTTAAATACGCCGAGGATTACCTTTTCTATTGTAAACTTGTCAAAAAATAATTTTTTTCTGTCGCAAATTTTAAATACGGCGAGAATGACCTTTTCTATAGTAAATTTTTCAAAAAATTATTTTTAACTGTCGCAAATTTTAAAAACCCCGAGGATTGCCTTTTCTGTAGTAAATTTTTCAAAAAATTATTTTTTACTGTCGCAAATTTTAATTACGCCGAGGATTGCCTTTTCTATTGTAAATTTTTCAAAAAATTATTTTTACTGTCGCAAATTTTAAACACGGAGAGCATGAACTTTTCTATAGTAAATTTCTCAAAAAATTATTTTGGCTGTCGCAAATTTTAAATACGCCGAGGAATGCCTTTTCTATAGTAAATTTTTCAGAAAATAAATTTTACCGTCGCAAATGTTAAATACGCCGAGGATTGCCCTTTCTATAGTAAATTTTTCAAAAAATAATTTGTTACTGTCGCAAATTTTAAATACGCCGAGAATTTCCTTTTCTATAGTAAATTTTTCAAAAAATTATTTTTTACTCTCGCACATTTTAAATACGCCGAGGATTGCCTTTTCTATAGTAACTTTTTCAAAAATTATTTTTTCTGTCGCAAATTTTGAATAGGAGAGTATGGCCTTTTCTATTGTAGATTTTTCAAAAAAATTATTTTTTACTGTGGAAAATTTTAAATACGCCGAGGATTGCCTTTTCTATAGTAAATTTTTCATAAAATTATTTTTTACTGTCGCAAATTTTAAATACGCCGACGATTGCCTTTTCTATAGTAAATTTTTCAAAAATTATCTTTTACTGTCGCAAATTTTAAATACGCCGAAGATTGCGTTTTCTATTGTAAAATTTTCAAAAAATTATTTTTTCTGTCGCAAATTTTAAATGCGGCGAGAATGGCCTTTTCTATAGTAAATTTTTCAAAAAATTATTTTTAACTGTCGCAAATTTTAAACACGCGGAAGATCGCCTTTTCTATAGTAACTTTTTAAAAAAATTATTTTTTACTGTCGCAAATTTTAATTACGCCGAGGATTGCTTTTCAATAGTAAATTTTTCAAAAAATTATTTTTTTTCGTCGCAAAATTTAAATACGGCGAGAATGACCTTTTCTATAGTAAATTTTTCAAAAATTATCTTTTACTGTCGCAAATTTTGAATACGACGAGGATTGCCTTTTCTATTGTAAACATTTCAAAAGGTTTTTTTTTTTTCTGTCGCAAATTTAAAATACGGCGAGAATGGCCTTTTCTATTGTAAATTTTTCAAAAAATTATTTTTTACTGTCCCAAATTTTAGATACGCCGCGGATTGCCTTTTCTATAGTAAATTTGTCAAAAAATTATTTTTTACTGTCGCAAATTTTAAATACGCCGAGGATTGCCTTTTCTATAGTAAATTTTTCAAAAATTATCTTTTACTGTCGCAAATTTTAAATACGCCGAGGATTACCTTTTCTATTGTAAACTTTTCAAAAAATTGTTTTTTTCTGTCGCAAATTTTAAATACGGCGAGAATGACCTTTTCTATAGTAAATTTTTCAAAAAAGTTTTTTTAACTGTCGCAAATTTTAAATACGCCGAGGATTGCCTTTTCTATAGTAAATTTTTCATAAAATTATTTTTTACTGTCGCAAATTTTAAATACGCCGAGGATTGCCTTTTCTATAGTAAATTTTCATAAAATAATTCTTTACTGTCGCAAATTTTAAATACGCCGAGGATTGCCTTTTCTATAGTAAATCTTTCAAAAATTATCTTTTACTGTCGCAAATTTTAAATACGACGAGGATTGCCTTTTCTATTGTAAATTTTTCAAAAATTATCTTTTACTGTCGCAAATTTTAAATACGCCGAGGATTACCTTTTCTATTGTAAACTTTTCAAAAAATTATTTTTTTCTGTCGCAAATTTTAAATACGGCGAGAATGACCTTTTCTATAGTAAATTTTTCAAAAAATTATTTTTAACTGTCGCAAATTTTAAAAACCCCGAGGATTGCCTTTTCTGTAGTAAATTTTTCAAAAAATTATTTTTTACTGTCGCAAATTTTAATTACGCCGAGGATTGCTTTTCAATAGTAAATTTTTCAAAAAATTAATTTTACCGTCGCAAATTTTAAATACGCCGAGGATTGCCTTTTCTATTGTAAATTTTTCAAAAAATTACTTTCTTCTGTCGCAAATTTTAAATACGCCGAAGATTGCCTTTTCTATTGTAAATTTTGCAAAAAATTATTTTTTTCTGTCGCAAAATTTAAAGACGGCGAGGATTGCCTTTTCTTTAGTAAATTTTTCGAAAAATAATTTTTTGCGTTCGCAAATTTTAAATACGCCAAGGATTGACTGTTATATAGTAAATATTTCATAAAATAATTTTTTACTGTCGCAAATTTTAAATACGCCGAGGTTTGCCTTTTCTATAGTAAATTTTTCAAAAAATAATTTTTATTTTCGAAAATTTTGAATACGGCGAGTATGGCCTTTTCTATAGTAAATTTTTCAAAAAATTAATTTTACCGTCGCAAATTTTAAATACGCCGAGGATTGCCTTTTCTATTGTAAATTTTTCAAACAATTACTTTTTTCTGTCGCAAATTTTAAATACGCCAGGGATTGCCTTTTCTATTGTAAATTTTTCAAAAAATTATTTTTACTGTCGCAAATTTTAAACACGGAGAACATGAACTTTTCTATAGTAAATTTCTCAAAAAATTATTTTGGCTGTCGCAAATTTTAAATACGCCGAGGAATGCCTTTTCTATAGTAAATTTTTCAGAAAATAAATTTTACCGTCGCAAATGTTAAATACGCCGAGTATTGCCCTTTCTATAGTAAATTTTTCAAAAAATAATTTGTTACTGTCGCAAATTTTAATTACGCCGAGAATTTCCTTTTCTATAGTAAATTTTTCAAAAAATTATTTTTTACTCTGGCACATTTTAAATACGCCGAGGATTGCCTTTTCTATAGTAACTTTTTCAAAAATTATTTTTTCTGTCGCAAATTTTGAATACGAGAGTATGGCCTTTTCTATTGTAGATTTTTCAGAAAATAATTTTTTACTGTCCCAAATTTTAAATACGCCGAGGATTGCCTTTTCTATAGTAAATTTTTCAAAAAATTATTTTTTACTGCGGAAAATTTTAAATACGCCGAGGATTGCCTTTTCTATAGTAAATTTTTCATAAAATTATTTTTTACTGTCGCAAATTTTAAATACGCCGAGGATTGCCTTTTCTATAGTAAATTTTTCAAAAATTATCTTTTACTGTCGCAAATTTTAAATACGCCGAAGATTGCGTTTTCTATTGTAAAATTTTCAAAAAATTATTTTTTCTGTCGCAAATTTTAAATGCGGCGAGAATGGCCTTTTCTATAGTAAAGTTTTCAAAAAATTATTTTTAACTGTCGCAAATTTTAAACACGCCGAAGATCGCCTTTTCTGTAGTAACTTTTTCAAAAAATTATTTTTTACTGTCGCAAATTTTAATTACGCCGAGGATTGCTTTTCAATAGTAAATTTTTCAAAAAATTAATTTTACCGTCGCAAATTTTAAATACGCCGTGGATGACTTTTCTGTTGTAAATTTTTCAAAAAATTACTTTTTTCTGTCGCAAATTTTAAATACGGCGAGTATGACCTTTTGTATAGTAAATTTTCCAACAAATTATTTTCTACCGTCGCAAATTTTAAATACGCCAGGGATTGCCTTTTCTATTGTAAATTTTTCAATAAATTATTTTTACTGTCGCAAATTTTAAATACGGAGAATATGAACTTTTTTATAGTAAATTTCTAAAAAAATTATTTTGGCTGTCGCAAATTTTCAATACGCCGAGGAATGCCTTTTCTATAGTAAATTTTTCAAAAAATTATTTTTAACTGTCGCAAATTTTAAAAACGCCGGGAATTGCCTTTTCTATAGTAAATTTTTCAGAAATTTTTTTTTACCATCGCAAATTTTAATTACGCCGAGGATTGCCTTTTCAATAGTAAATATTTCAAAAAATAAATTTTACCGTCGCAAATGTTAAATACGCCGAGGATTGCCTTTTCGATTGTAAATTTTTCAAAAAATTACTTTTTTCTGTCGCAAATTTTAAATACGGCGAGTATGACCTCTTCTATAGTAAATTTTCCAACAAATTATTTTCTACCGTCGCAAATTTTAAATACGCCAGGGATTGCCTTTTCTATTGTAAATTTTTCAAAAAATTATTTTTACTGTCGCAAATTTTAAATACGGAGAATATGAACTTTTCTATAGTAGATTTCTCAAAAAATTATTTTGGCTGTCGCAAATTTTAAATACGCCGAGGATTGCCTTTTCTATAGTAAATTTTTCAAAAAATAATTTTTATTTTCGAAAATTTTGAATACGGCGAGTATGGTCTTTTCTATAGTAAATTTTTCAAAAAATTATTTTTTACTCTCGCAAACTTTAAATACGCCGAGGATTACCTTTTCTATTGTAAACTTTTCAAAAAATTATTTTTTTCTGTCGCAAATTTTAAATACGGCGAGAATGACCTTTTCTGTAGTAAATTTTTCAAAAAATTATTTTTAACTGTCGCAAATTTTAAAAACCCCGAGGATTGCCTTTTCTGTAGTAAATTTTTCAAAAAATTATTTTTTACTGTCGCAAATTTTAATTACGCCGAGGATTGCTTTTCAATAGTAAATTTTTCAAAAAATTAATTTTACCGTCGCAAATTTTAAATACGCCGAGGATTGCCTTTTCTATTGTAAATTTTTCAAAAAATTACTTTTTTCTGTCGCAAATTTTAAATACGCCGAAGATTGCCTTTTCTATTGTAAATTTTGCAAAAAATTATTTTTTTCTGTCGCAAAATTTAAAGACGGCGAGGATTGCCTTTTCTTTAGTAAATTTTTCGAAAAATAATTTTTTGCGATCGCAAATTTTAAATACGCCAAGGATTGACTGTTATATAGTAAATATTTCATAAAATAATTTTTTACTGTCGCAAATTTTAAATACGCCGAGGTTTGCCTTTTCTATAGTAAATTTTTCAAAAAATAATTTTTATTTTCGAAAATTTTGAATACGGCGAGTATGGCCTTTTCTATAGTAAATTTTTCAAAAAATTATTTTTTACTCTCGCAAACTTTAAATACGCCGAGGATTGCCTTTTCTATAGTAAATTTTTCAAAAATTATCTTTTACTGTCGCAAATTTTAAATACGCCGAGGATTACCTTTTCTATTGTAAATTTTTCAAAAAATTAATTTTACCGTCGCAAATTTTAAATACGCCGAGGATTGCCTTTTCTATTGTAAATTTTTCAAACAATTACTTTTTTCTGTCGCAAATTTTAAATACGCCAGGGATTGCCTTTTCTATTGTAAATTTTTCAAAAAATTATTTTTACTGTCGCAAATTTTAAACACGGAGAACATGAACTTTTCTATAGTAAATTTCTCAAAAAATTATTTTGGCTGTCGCAAATTTTAAATACGCCGAGGAATGCCTTTTCTATAGTAAATTTTTCAGAAAATAAATTTTACCGTCGCAAATGTTAAATACGCCGAGTATTGCCCTTTCTATAGTAAATTTTTCAAAAAATAATTTGTTACTGTCGCAAATTTTAATTACGCCGAGAATTTTCTTTTCTATAGTAAATTTTTCAAAAAATTATTTTTTACTCTGGCACATTTTAAATACGCCGAGGATTGCCTTTTCTATAGTAACTTTTTCAAAAATTATTTTTTCTGTCGCAAATTTTGAATACGAGAGTATGGCCTTTTCTATTGTAGATTTTTCAGAAAATAATTTTTTACTGTCCCAAATTTTGAATACGCCGAGGATTGCCTTTTCTATAGTAAATTTTTCAAAAAATTATTTTTTACTGCGGAAAATTTTAAATACGCCGAGGATTGCCTTTTCTATAGTAAATTTTTCATAAAATTATTTTTTACTGTCGCAAATTTTAAATACGCCGAGGATTGCCTTTTGTATAGTAAATTTTTCAAAAATTATCTTTTACTGTCGCAAATTTTAAATACGCCGAAGATTGCGTTTTCTATTGTAAAATTTTCAAAAAATTATTTTTTCTGTCGCAAATTTTAAATGCGGCGAGAATGGCCTTTTCTATAGTAAAGTTTTCAAAAAATTATTTTTAACTGTCGCAAATTTTAAACACGCCGAAGATCGCCTTTTCTGTAGTAACTTTTTCAAAAAATTATTTTTTACTGTCGCAAATTTTAATTACGCCGAGGATTGCTTTTCAATAGTAAATTTTTCAAAAAATTAATTTTACCGTCGCAAATTTTAAATACGCCGTGGATGCCTTTTCTGTTGTAAATTTTTCAAAAAATTACTTTTTTCTGTCGCAAATTTTAAATACGGCGAGTATGACCTTTTGTATAGTAAATTTTCCAACAAATTATTTTCTACCGTCGCAAATTTTAAATACGCCAGGGATTGCCTTTTCTATTGTAAATTTTTCAATAAATTATTTTTACTGTCGCAAATTTTAAATACGGAGAATATGAACTTTTTTATAGTAAATTTCTAAAAAAATTATTTTGGCTGTCGCAAATTTTCAATACGCCGAGGAATGCCTTTTCTATAGTAAATTTTTCAAAAAATTATTTTTAACTGTCGCAAATTTTAAAAACGCCGGGAATTGCCTTTTCTATAGTAAATTTTTCAGAAATTTTTTTTTTACCATCGCAAATTTTAATTACGCCGAGGATTGCCTTTTCAATAGTAAATATTTCAAAAAATAAATTTTACCGTCGCAAATGTTAAATACGCCGAGGATTGCCTTTTCGATTGTAAATTTTTCAAAAAATTACTTTTTTCTGTCGCAAATTTTAAATACGCGAGTATGACCTCTTCTATAGTAAATTTTCCAACAAATTATTTTCTACCGTCGCAAATTTTAAATACGCCAGGGATTGCCTTTTCTATTGTAAATTTTTCAAAAAATTATTTTTACTGTCGCAAATTTTAAATACGGAGAATATGAACTTTTCTATAGTAGATTTCTCAAAAAATTATTTTGGCTGTCGCAAATTTTAAATACGCCGAGGATTGCCTTTTCTATAGTAAATTTTTCAAAAAATAATTTTTATTTTCGAAAATTTTGAATACGGCGAGTATGGTCTTTTCTATAGTAAATTTTTCAAAAAATTATTTTTTACTCTCGCAAACTTTAAATACGCCGAGGATTACCTTTTCTATTGTAAACTTTTCAAAAAATTATTTTTTCTGTCGCAAATTTTAAATACGGCGAGAATGACCTTTTCTGTAGTAAATTTTTCAAAAAATTATTTTTAACTGTCGCAAATTTTAAAAACCCCGAGGATTGCCTTTTCTGTAGTAAATTTTTCAAAAAATTATTTTTTTACTGTCGCAAATTTTAATTACGCCGAGGATTGCTTTTCAATAGTAAATTTTTCAAAAAATTAATTTTACCGTCGCAAATTTTAAATACGCCGAGGATTGCCTTTTCTATTGTAAATTTTTCAAAAAATTACTTTTTTCTGTCGCAAATTTTAAATACGCCGAAGATTGCCTTTTCTATTGTAAATTTTGCAAAAAATTATTTTTTTCTGTCGCAAAATTTAAAGACGGCGAGGATTGCCTTTTCTTTAGTAAATTTTTCGAAAAATAATTTTTTGCGATCGCAAATTTTAAATACGCCAAGGATTGACTGTTATATAGTAAATATTTCATAAAATAATTTTTTACTGTCGCAAATTTTAAATACGCCGAGGTTTGCCTTTTCTATAGTAAAATTTTCAAAAAATAATTTTTATTTTCGAAAATTTTGAATACGGCGAGTATGGCCTTTTCTATAGTAAATTTTTCAAAAAATTATTTTTTACTCTCGCAAACTTTAAATACGCCGAGGATTGCCTTTTCTATAGTAAATTTTTCAAAAATTATCTTTTACTGTCGCAAATTTTAAATACGCCGAGGATTACCTTTTCTATTGTAAACTTTTCAAAAAATAATTTTTTTCTGTCGCAAATTTTAAATGCGGCGAGAATGACCTTTTCTATAGTAAATTTTTCAAAAAATTATTTTTAACTGTCGCAAATTTTAAAAACCCCGAGGATTGCCTTTTCTGTAGTAAATTTTTCAAAAAAATATTTTTTACTGTCGCAAATTTTAATTACGCCGAGGATTGCCTTTTCTATTGTAAATTTTTCAAAAAATTATTTTTACTGTCGCAAATTTTAAACACGGAGAACATGAACTTTTCTATAGTAAATTTCTCAAAAAATTATTTTGGCTGTCGCAAATTTTAAATACGCCGAGGAATGCCTTTTCTATAGTAAATTTTTCAGAAAATAAATTTTACCGTCGCAAATGTTAAATACGCCGAGGATTGCCCTTTCTATAGTAAATTTTTCAAAAAATAATTTGTTACTGTCGCAAATTTTAAATACGCCGAGAATTTCCTTTTCTATAGTAAATTTTTCAAAAAATTATTTTTTACTCTCGCACATTTTAAATACGCCGAGGATTGCCTTTTCTATAGTAACTTTTTCAAAAATTATTTTTTCTGTCGCAAATTTTGAATACGAGAGTATGGCCTTTTCTATTGTAGATTTTTCAGAAAATAATTTTTTACTGTCCCAAATTTTAAATACGCCGAGGATTGCCTTTTCTATAGTAAATTTTTCAAAAAATTATTTTTTACTGTGGAAAATTTTAAATACGCCGAGGATTGCCTTTTCTATAGTAAATTTTTCATAAAATTATTTTTTACTGTCGCAAATTTTAAATACGCCGAGGATTGCCTTTTCTATAGTAAATTTTTCAAAAATTATCTTTTACTGTCGCAAATTTTAAATACGCCGAAGATTGCGTTTTCTATTGTAAAATTTTCAAAAAATTATTTTTTCTGTCGCAAATTTTAAATGCGGCGAGAATGGCCTTTTCTATAGTAAATTTTTCAAAAAATTATTTTTAACTGTCGCAAATTTTAAACACGCCGAAGATCGCCTTTTCTATAGTAACTTTTTCACAAAATTATTTTTTACTGTCGCAAATTTTAATTACGCCGAGGATTGCTTTTCAATAGTAAATTTTTCAAAAAATTAATTTTACCGTCGCAAATTTTAAATACGCCGAGGATTGCCTTTTCTATTGTAAATTTTTCAAAAAATTACTTTTTTCTGTCGCAAATTTTAAATACGGCGAGTATGACCTTTTCTGTAGTAAATTTTCCAACAAATTATTTTCTACCGTCGCAAATTTTAAATACGCCAGGGATTGCCTTTTCTATTGTAAATTTTTCAAAAAATTATTTTTACTGTCGCAAATTTTAAATACGGAGAATATGAACTTTTTTATAGTAAATTTCTCAAAAAATTATTTTGGCTGTCGCAAATTTTCAATACGCCGAGGAATGCCTTTTCTATAGTAAATTTTTCAAAAAATTATTTTTAACTGTCGCAAATTTTAAAAACGCCGGGGATTGCCTTTTCTATAGTAAATTTTTCAAAAAATTATTTTTTACTGTCGCAAATTTTAATTACGCCGAGGATTG
The DNA here is from genome assembly GCA_963924295.1 of Dioctria rufipes. Classification (NCBI taxonomy): domain Eukaryota; kingdom Metazoa; phylum Arthropoda; class Insecta; order Diptera; family Asilidae; genus Dioctria; species Dioctria rufipes. The sequence goes on from CAWUPM010000753.1 coordinate 71,773, forward strand.
CCTTTTCAATAGTAAATATTTCAAAAAATAAATTTTACCGTCGCAAATGTTAAATACGCCGAGGATTGCCTTTTCTATTGTAAATTTTTCAAAAAATTACTTTTTTCTGTCGCAAATTTTAAATACGGCGAGTATGACCTCTTCTATAGTAAATTTTCCAACAAATTATTTTCTACCGTCGCAAATTTTAAATACGCCAGGGATTGCCTTTTCTATTGAACATTTTTCAAAAAATTATTTTTACTGTCGCAAATTTTAAATACGGAGAATATGAACTTTTCTATAGTAAATTTCTCAAAAAATTATTTTGGCTGTCGCAAATTTTAAATACGCCGAGGAATGCCTTTTCTATAGTAAATTTTTCAAAAAATTATTTTTAACTGTCGCAAATTTTAAAAACGCCGGGGATTGCCTTTTCTATAGTAAATTTTTCAGACATTTTTTTTACCATCGCAAATTTTAATTACGCCGAGGATTGTCTTTTCAATAGTAAATATTTCAAAAAATAAATTTTACCGTCGCAAATATTAAATACGCCGAGGATTGCCCTTTCAATAGTAAATTTTTCAAAAAATAATGTGTTACTGTCGCAAATTTTAAATACGCCGAGAATTGCCTTTTCTATAGTAAATTTTTCAAAAAATTATTTTTTGCTCTCGCAAATTTTAAATACGCCTAGGATTGCCTTTTCTATAGTAAATTTTTCAAAAAATAATTTGTTACTGTCGCAAATTTTAAATACGCCAGGTATTGCCTTTTCCATTGTAAATTTTTCAAACAATTATTTTTGCTGCCGCAAATTTTAAATACGCCGAGGATTGCCTTTTCTATAGTAAATTTTGCAAAAAATTATTTTTTACTGTAGCAAATTTTAAATACGCCGAATATTGCCTTTTCTATTGTAAACTTTTCCAAAATTTTTTTTTCTCTGTCGCCACTTTTAAATACGGCGAGTATGGCCTTTTCTATAGTAAATTTTTCAAAAAATTATTTTTTACTGTCGCAAATTTAAAATACGGCGAGTATGGCCCTTCCTATGGTAAATTTTTCAAAAAATAATTTTTTACTGTCGCAAATTTTAAATACGCCGAGGATTGCCTTTTCTATAGTAAATTTTGCAAAAAATTATTTTTTACTGTCGCAAATTTTAAATACGGCCAGTATGGCCCTTTCTATGGTAAATTTTTCAAAAAATAATTTTTTACTGTCGCAAATTTTAAATACGCCGAGGATTGCCTTTTCTATAGTAAATTTTGCAAAAAATTATTTTTTACTGTCGCAAATTTTAAATACGCCGAGGATTGCCTTTTCAATAGTAAATTTTTCAAAAATTAGCTTTTACTGTCGCAAATTTTAAATACGCCGAGGATTGCCTTCTCTATTTTAAACTTTTCAAAAAATAATTTTTTACTGTCGCAAATTTTAAGTACGCCGAGAATTGCCTTTTCTATAGTAAATTTTTCAAAAAATAATTTTTTACTGTCGCAAATTTTAAATACACCGAGTATGGCCAGTCTATAGTAAATTATTCAAAAAATAATATCTTACTGTCGAAAATTTAAAATACGCCGAGGATTGCCTTTTGTATAGTAAATTTTCCAACAAATTAATTTCTACCCTCACAAATTTTAAATACGCCAGGTATTGCCTTTTCCATTGTAAATTTTTAAACAATTATTTTTGCTGCCGCAAATTTTAAATACGCCATTTTTCAAAAAATTATTTTTTACTGTAGCAAATTTTAAATACGCCGAATATTGCCTATTCTATTGTAAACTTTTCCAAAAATTATTTTTCTCTGTCGCCACTTTTAATACGGCGAGTATGGCCTTTTCTATAATAAATTTTTCAAAAAATTATCTTCAAATGTGGCAAACTTTAAAAACGCCGAGGATTGTTTTTCTATAGTAAATTTTTCAAAAAATTATTTTTTACTCTCGCAAACTTTAAATACGCCGAGGATTACCTTTTCTATTGTAAACTTTTCAAAAAATTATTTTTTTCTGTCGCAAATTTTAAATACGGCGAGAATGACCTTTTCTATAGTAAATTTTTCAAAAAATTATTTTTAACTGTCGCAAATTTTAAAAACCCCGAGGATTGCCTTTTCTGTAGTAAATTTTTCAAAAAATTATTTTTTACTGTCGCAAATTTTAATTACGCCGAGGATTGCTTTTCAATAGTAAATTTTTCAAAAAATTAATTTTACCGTCGCAAATTTTAAATACGCCGAGGATTGCGTTTTCTATTGTAAATTTTTCAAAAAATTACTTTTTTCTGTCGCAAATTTTAAATACGCCGAAGATTGCCTTTTCTATTGTAAATTTTGCAAAAAATTATTTTTTTCTGTCGCAAAATTTAAAGACGGCGAGGATTGCCTTTTCTTTAGTAAATTTTTCGAAAAATAATTTTTTGCGATCGCAAATTTTAAATACGCCAAGGATTGACTGTTATATAGTAAATATTTCATAAAATAATTTTTTACTGTCGCAAATTTTAAATACGCCGAGGTTTGCCTTTTCTATAGTAAATTTTTCAAAAAATAATTTTTATTTTCGAAAATTTTGAATACGGCGAGTATGGCCTTTTCTATAGTAAATTTTTCAAAAAATTATTTTTTACTCTCGCAAACTTTAAATACGCCGAGGATTGCCTTTTCTATAGTAAATTTTTCAAAAATTATCTTTTACTGTCGCAAATTTTAAATACGCCGAGGATTACCTTTTCTATTGTAAACTTTTCAAAAAATAATTTTTTTCTGTCGCAAATTTTAAATGCGGCGAGAATGACCTTTTCTATAGTAAATTTTTCAAAAAATTATTTTTAACTGTCGCAAATTTTAAAAACCCCGAGGATTGCCTTTTCTGTAGTAAATTTTTCAAAAAATTATTTTTTACTGTCGCAAATTTTAATTACGCCGAGGATTGCCTTTTCTATTGTAAATTTTTCAAAAAATTATTTTTACTGTCGCAAATTTTAAACACGGAGAACATGAACTTTTCTATAGTAAATTTCTCAAAAAATTATTTTGGCTGTCGCAAATTTTAAATACGCCGAGGAATGCCTTTTCTATAGTAAATTTTTCAGAAAATAAATTTTACCGTCGCAAATGTTAAATACGCCGAGGATTGCCCTTTCTATAGTAAATTTTTCAAAAAATAATTTGTTACTGTCGCAAATTTTAAATACGCCGAGAATTTCCTTTTCTATAGTAAATTTTTCAAAAAATTATTTTTTACTCTCGCACATTTTAAATACGCCGAGGATTGCCTTTTCTATAGTAACTTTTTCAAAAATTATTTTTTCTGTCGCAAATAATACGAGAGTATGGCCTTTTCTATTGTAGATTTTTCAGAAAATAATTTTTTACTGTCCCAAATTTTAAATACGCCGAGGATTGCCTTTTCTATAGTAAATTTTTCAAAAAATTATTTTTTACTGTGGAAAATTTTAAATACGCCGAGGGTTGCCTTTTCTATAGTAAATTTTTCATAAAATTATTTTTTACTGTCGCAAATTTTAAATACGCCGAGGATTGCCTTTTCTATAGTAAATTTTTCAAAAATTATCTTTTACTGTCGCAAATTTTAAATACGCCGAAGATTGCGTTTTCTATTGTAAAATTTTCAAAAAATTATTTTTTCTGTCGCAAATTTTAAATGCGGCGAGAATGGCCTTTTCTATAGTAAATTTTTCAAAAAATTATTTTTAACTGTCGCAAATTTTAAACACGCCGCAGATCGCCTTTTCTATAGTAACTTTTTCAAAAAATTATTTTTTACTGTCGCAAATTTTAATTACGCCGAGGATTGCTTTTCAATAGTAAATTTTTCAAAAAATTAATTTTACCGTCGCAAATTTTAAATACGCCGAGGATTGCCTTTTCTATTGTAAATTTTTCAAAAAATTACTTTTTTCTGTCGCAAATTTTAAATACGGCGAGTATGACCTTTTCTATAGTAAATTTTCCAACAAATTATTTTCTACCGTCGCAAATTTTAAATACGCCAGGGATTGCCTTTTCTATTGTAAATTTTTCAAAAAATTATTTTTACTGTCGCAAATTTTAAATACGGAGAATATGAACTTTTTTATAGTAAATTTCTCAAAAAAATTATTTTGGCTGTCGCAAATTTTCAATACGCCGAGGAATGCCTTTTCTATAGTAAATTTTTCAAAAAATTATTTTTAACTGTCGCAAATTTTAAAAACGCCGGGGATTGCCTTTTCTATAGTAAATTTTTCAAAAAATTATTTTTTACTGTCGCAAATTTTAATTACGCCGAGGATTGCCTTTTCAATAGTAAATATTTCAAAAAATATATTTTACCGTCGCAAATGTTAAATACGCCGAGGATTGCCTTTTCTATTGTAAATTTTTCAAAAAATTACTTTTTTCTGTCGCAAATTTTAAATACGGCGAGTATGACCTCTTCTATAGTAAATTTTCCAACAAATTATTTTCTACCGTCGCAAATTTTAAATACGCCAGGGATTGCCTTTTCTATTGAAAATTTTTCAAAAAATTATTTTTACTGTCGCAAATTTTAAATACGGAGAATATGAACTTTTCTATAGTAAATTTCTCAAAAAATTATTTTGGCTGTCGCAAATTTTAAATACGCCGAGGAATGCCTTTTCTATAGTAAATTTTTCAAAAAATTATTTTTAACTGTCGCAAATTTTAAAAACGCCGGGGATTGCCTTTTCTATAGTAAATTTTTCAGACATTTTTTTTACCATCGCAAATTTTAATTACGCCGAGGATTGCCTTTTCAATAGTAAATATTTCAAAAAATAAATTTTACCGTCGCAAATATTAAATACGCCGAGGATTGCCCTTTCAATAGTAAATTTTTCAAAAAATAATTTGTTACTGTCGCAAATTTTAAATACGCCGAGAATTGCCTTTTCTATAGTAAATTTTTCAAAAAATTATTTTTTGCTCTCGCAAATTTTAAATACGCCGAGGATTGCCTTTTCTATAGTAAATTTTTCAAAAAATAATTTGTTACTGTCGCAAATTTTAAATACGCCAGGTATTGCCTTTTCCATTGTAAATTTTTCAAACAATTATTTTTGCTGCCGCAAATTTTAAATACGCCGAGGATTGCCTTTTCTATAGTAAATTTTGCAAAAAATTATTTTTTACTGTAGCAAATTTTAAATACGCCGAATATTGCCTTTTCTATTGTAAACTTTTCCAAAAATTTTTTTTCTCTGTCGCCACTTTTAAATACGGCGAGTATGGCCTTTTCTATAGTAAATTTTTCAAAAAATTATTTTTTACTGTCGCAAATTTAAAATACGGCGAGTATGGCCCTTCCTATGGTAAATTTTTCAAAAAATAATTTTTTACTGTCGCAAATTTTAAATACGCCGAGGATTGCCTTTTCTATAGCAATTTTGCAAAAAATTATTTTTTACTGTCGCAAATTTTAAATACGGCCAGTATGGCCCTTTCTATGGTAAATTTTTCAAAAAATAATTTTTTATTGTCACAAATTTTAAATACGCCGAGGATTGCCTTTTCTATAGCAATTTTGCAAAAAATTATTTTTTACTGTCGCAAATTTTAAATACGGCCAGTATGGCCCTTTCTATGGTAAATTTTTCAAAAAATAATTTTTTACTGTCGCAAATTTTAAACACGCCGAGGATTGCCTTTTCTATAGTAAATTTTGCAAAAAATTATTTTTTACTGTCGCAAATTTTAAATACGCCGAGGATTGCCTTTTCTATAGTAAATTTTTCAAAAATTAGCTTTTACTGTCGCAAATTTTAAATACGCCGAGGATTGTCTTCTCTATTTTAAACTTTTCAAAAAATTATTTTTTACTGTCGCAAATTTTAAGTACGCCGAGGATTGCCTTTTCTATAGTAAATTTTTCAAAAAATAATTTTTTACTGTCGCAAATTTTAAATACACCGAGTATGGCCAGTCTATAGTAAATTATTCAAAAAATAATATTTTACTGTCGAAAATTTAAAATACGCCGAGGATTGCCTTTTGTATAGTAAATTTTCCAACAAAATAATTTCTACCCTCACAAATTTTAAATACACCAGGTATTGCCTTTTCCATTGTAAATTTTTCAAACAATTATTTTTGCTGCCGCAAATTTTAAATACGCCGAGGTTTGTCTTTTCTATAGTAAATTTTGCAAAAAATTATTTTTACTGTAGCAAATTTTAAATACGCCGAATATTGCCTTTTCTATTGTAAACTTTTCCAAAAATTATTTTCCTCTGTCGCCACTTTTAAATACGGCGAGTATGGCCTTTTTCTATAGTAAATTTTTCAAAAAATTATTTTTTACTGTCGCAAATTTAAAATACGGCGAGTATGGCCCCTTTCTATGGTAAATTTTTCAAAAAATAATTTTTTTACTGTCGCAAATTTTAAATACGCCGAGGATTGCCTTTTATTTAGTAAATTTTTCGAAAAACTAAATTTTACGTTCGCAAATTTTAAATACGCGAGAATTGACTGTTATATAGTAAATATTTCATAAAATAGTTTTTTACTGTCGCAAATTTTTATATACGATAAGGGTTACCTTTTCTATAGTAAATTTTTCAAAAAATTATTTTTTACTGTCGCAAATTTAAAATACGGCGAGTATGGCCCTTTCTATGGTAAAATTTTTCAAAAAATAATTTTTTACTGTCGCAAATTTTAAATACGCCGAGGATTGCCTTTTCTATAGTAAATTGTGCAAAAAATTATTTTTTTACTGTCGCAATTTTAAATACGCCGAGGATTGCCTTTTCTATAGTAAATTTTTCAAAAATTAGCTTTTACTGTCGCAAATTTTAAATACGCCGAGGATTGCCTTTTCTATTTTAAACTTTTCAAAAAATAATTTTTTACTGTCGCAAATTTTAAGTACGCCGAGGATTGCCTTTTCTATAGTAAATTTTTCAAAAAATAATTTTTTACTGTCGCAAATTTTAAATACACCGAGTATGGCCAGTCTATAGTAAATAATTCAAAAAATAATATTTTACTGTCGAAAATTTAAAATACGCCGAGGATTGCCTTTTGTATAGTAAATTTTCCAACAAATTAATTTCTACCCTCACAAATTTTAAATACGCCAGGTATTGCCTTTTCCATTGTAAATTTTTCAAACAATTTATTTTTGCTGCCGCAAATTTTAAATACGCCGAGGATTGCCTTTTCTATAGTAAATTTTTCAAAAAATTATTTTTTACTGTAGCAAATTTTAAATACGCCGAATATTGCCTTTTCTATTGTAAACTTTTCCAAAAATTATTTTTCTCTGTCGCCACTTGTAAATACGGCGAGTATGGCCTTTTCTATAATAAATTTTTCAAAAAATTATCTTCAAATGTGGCAAACTTTAAAAACGCCGAGGATTGTTTTTCTATAGTAAATTTTTCAAAAAATTATTTTTTTACTGTCGGAAATTTTAATTACGCCGAGGATTGCCTTTTCAATAGTAAATTTTTCAAAAAATCCATTTTACCGTCGCAAATTTTAAATATGCCGAGGATTGCCTTTTCTATAGTAAATTTTTCCAAATACTATTTTTTCTGTCGCAAATTTTAAATACGGCGGGTTTGGCATTTTCTATAGAAAATTTTCCAACAAATTATTTTCTACCGTCGCAAATTTTAAATACGCCAGGGATTGCCTTTTCTATTGTAAATTTTTCAAAAAATAATTTTTTTACTGTCTCAAATTTTAAATACGCCGAGGATTGCCTTTTCTATAGTAAATTTGTCAAAAAAATATTTTTTACTGTCGCAAATTTTAAATACGCCGAGGATTACCTTTTCTATAGTAAATTTTTCAAAAATTATCTTTTACTGTCGCAAATTTTAAATACGCCGAGGATTGCCTTTTCTATTGTAAATTTTTCAAAAAAGTATTTTTTTCTGTCGCAAATTTTAAATACGGAGAGTATGACCTTTTCTATAGTAAAATTCTCAAAAAATTATCTTGGCTGTCGCAAATTTTAAATACGGCGAGGAATGCCTTTTCTATAGTAAATTTTTCAAAAAATTATATTTAACTGTCGCAAATTTTAAAAACGCCGAGGATTGCCTTTTCTATAGTAAATTTTTCAGCAATTTTTTTTTTACCGTCGCAAATTTTAATTACGCCGAGGATTGCCTTTTCAATAGTAAATATTTCAAAAAATAAATTTTAATGTCGCAAATGTTAAATACGCCGAGGATTGCCCTTTCTATAGTAAATTTTTCAAAAAATAATTTGTTACTGCCGCAAATTTTAAATACGCCCAGGATTGCCTTTTCTATTATAAATTTTACAAAAAATTATTTTTTACTGTCGCAAATATAAATACGGTGAGTATGGCCCTTTCTATAGTAAATTTTTCAAAAAATTATTTTTTACTATCAGAAATTTTAATTTCGCCGAGGATTGCCTTTTCTATAGTAACTTTTTCAAAAATTATTTTTTCTGTCGCAAATTTTGAATACGCGAATATGGCCTTTTCTATTGTAGATTTTTCAATAATTAATTTTTTACTGTCGCAAATTTTAATTACGCCGAGGATTGCCTTTTCTATAGTAAATTTTTAAAAAAATAATATTTTTACTGTCGCAAATTTTAAATACACCGAATATGGCCTTTCTATAGTAAATTATTCAAAAAATAATATTTTACTGTCGAAAGTTTAAAATACGCCGAGGATAGCCTTTTCTATAGTAAATTTTCCAACAAATTATTTTTAATTGTCGCAAATTTTAAAAACGCCGAGGAATGCCTTTTCTATAGTGAATTTTTCAAAAATTATTTTTAACTGTCGCAAATTTTAAAAACGCCGAAGATTGCCTTTTCTATAGTAAATTTTTCAAAAAATTATTTTTAATTGTCGCAAATTTTTAAAACGCCGAGGATTGCCTTTTCTATAGTAAATTTTTCAGAAAATTTTTTTTTACCGTCGTAAATTTTAATTACGCCGAGGATTGCCTTTTCAATAGTAAATATTTCAACAAATAAATTTTGCCGTCGCTAATGTTAAATACGCCGAGGATTGCCCTTTCTATAGTAAATTTTTCAAAAAATAATTTGTTACTGCCGCAAATTTTAAATACGCCGAGAATTGCCTTTTCTATAGTAAATTTTTCAAAAAATTATTTTTTACTCTCGCAAATTTTAAATACGCCGATGATTGCCTTTTCTATAGTAAATTTTCAAAAAATTATATTTTACCCTCGCAAATTTTAAATACGCCGAGGATTGCCTTTTCAATAGTAAACTTTCATAAAATAATTTTGACTGTCGCAAATTTTAAATACGCCGAGGATTGCCTTTTCTATAGTAAATTTTTCAAAAATTATCTTTTACTGTCGCAAATTTTAAATACGACGAGGATTACATTTTCTATTGTAAACTTTTCAAAAAATAATTTTTTTCTGTCGCAAATTTTAAATACGGCGAGAATGACCTTTTCTATAGTAAATTTTAAAAAAAATTATTTTTAACTGTCGCAAATTTTAAAAACCCCGAGGATTGCCTTTTCTATAGTAAATTTTTCAAAAAATTATTTTTTACTGTCGCAAATTTTAATTACGCCGAGGATTGCTTTTCAATAGTAAATTTTTCAAAAAATTAATTTTACCGTCGCAAATTTTAAATACGCCGAGGATTGCCTTTTCTATTGTAAATTTTTCAAAAAATTACTTTTTTCTGTCGCAAATTTTAAATATGGCGAGTATGACCTTTTCTATAGTAAATTTTCCAACAAATTATTTTCTACCGTCGCAAATTTTAAATACGCCAGGGATTGCCTTTTCTATTGTAAATTTTTCAAAAAATAATTTTTTTCTGTCGCAAATTTTAAATACGGCGAGAATGACCTTTTCTATAGTAAATTTTTAAAAAAATTATTTTTGACTGTCGCAAATTTTAAAAACCCCGAGGATTGCCTTTTCTATAGTAAATTTTTCAAAAAATTATTTTTTACTGTCGCAAATTTTAATTACGCCGAGGATTGCTTTTCAATAGTAAATTTTTCAAACAATTATTTTTGCTGCCGCAAATTTTAAATACGCCGAGGATTGCCTTTTCTATAGTAAATTTTGCAAAAAATTATTTTTTACTGTAGCAAATTTTAAATACGCCGAATATTGCCTTTTCTATTGTAAACTTTTCCAAAAATTTTTTTTCTCTGTCGCCACTTTTAAATACGGCGAGTATGGCCTTTTCTATAGTAAATTTTTCAAAAAATTATTTTTTACTGTCGCAAAATTAAAATACGGCGAGTATGGCCCTTCCTATGGTAAATTTTTCAAAAAATAATTTTTTACTGTCGCAAATTTTAAATACGCCGAGGATTGCCTTTTCTATAGTAAATTTTGCAAAAAATTATTTTTTACTGTCGCAAATTTTAAATACGGCCAGTATGGCCCTTTCTATGGTAAATTTTTCAAAAAATAATTTCGTACTGTCGCAAATTTTAAATACGCCGAGGATTGCCTTTTCTATAGTAAATTTTGCAAAAAATTATTTTTTACTGTCGCAAATTTTAAATACGCCGAGGATTGCCTTTTCTATAGTAAATTTTTCAAAAATTAGCTTTTACTGTCGCAAATTTTAAATACGCCGAGGATTGCCTTCTCTATTTTAAACTTTTCAAAAAATAATTTTTTACTGTCGCAAATTTTAAGTACGCCGAGGATTGCCTTTTCTATAGTAAATTTTTCAAAAAATAATTTTTTACTGTCGCAAATTTTAAATACACCGAGTATGGCCAGTCTATAGTAAATAATTCAAAAAATAATATTTTACTGTCGAAAATTTAAAATACGCCGAGGATTGCCTTTTGTATAGTAAATTTTCCAACAAATTAATTTCTACCCTCACAAATTTTAAATACGCCAGGTATTGCCTTTTCATTGTAAATTTTTCAAACAATTATTTTTGCTGCCGCAAATTTTAAATACGCCGAGGATTGCCTTTTCTATAGTAAATTTTTCAAAAAATTATTTTTTACTGTAGCAAATTTTAAATACGCCGAATATTGCCTTTTCTATTGTAAACTTTTCCAAAAATTATTTTTCTCTGTCGCCACTTGTAAATACGGCGAGTATGGCCTTTTCTATAATAAATTTTTCAAAAAATTATCTTCAAATGTGGCAAACTTTAAAAACGCCGAGGATTGTTTTTTCTATAGTAAATTTTTCAAAAAATTATTTTTTACTGTCGGAAATTTTAATTACGCCGAGGATTGCCTTTTCAATAGTAAATTTTTCAAAAAATCCATTTTACCGTCGCAAATTTTAAATATGCCGAGGATTGCCTTTTCTATAGTAAATTTTTCCAAATACTATTTTTTCTGTCGCAAATTTTAAATACGGCGGGTTTGGCATTTTCTATAGAAAATTTTCCAACAAATTATTTTCTACCGTCGCAAATTTTAAATACGCCAGGGATTGCCTTTTCTATTGTAAATTTTTCAAAAAATAATTTTTTACTGTCTCAAATTTTAAATACGCCGAGGATTGCCTTTTCTATAGTAAATTTGTCAAAAAAATATTTTTTACTGTCGCAAATTTTAAATACGCCGAGGATTACCTTTTCTATAGTAAATTTTTCAAAAATTATCTTTTACTGTCGCAAATTTTAAATACGCCGAGGATTGCCTTTTCTATTGTAAATTTTTCAAAAAATTATTTTTTTCTGTCGCAAATTTTAAATACGGAGAGTATGACCTTTTCTATAGTAAAATTCTCAAAAAATTATCTTGGCTGTCGCAAATTTTAAATACGGCGAGGAATGCCTTTTCTATAGTAAATTTTTCAAAAAATTATATTTAACTGTCGCAAATTTTAAAAACGCCGAGGATTGCCTTTTCTATAGTAAATTTTTCAGCAATTTTTTTTTTACCGTCGCAAATTTTAATTACGCCGAGGATTGCCTTTTCAATAGTAAATATTTCAAAAAATAAATTTTAATGTCGCAAATGTTAAATACGCCGAGGATTGCCCTTTCTATAGTAAATTTTTCAAAAAATAATTTGTTACTGCCGCAAATTTTAAATACGCCCAGGATTGCCTTTTCTATTATAAATTTTACAAAAAATTATTTTTTACTGTCGCAAATTTAAAATACGGTGAGTATGGCCCTTTCTATAGTAAATTTTTCAAAAAATTATTTTTTACTATCAGAAATTTTAATTTCGCCGAGGATTGCCTTTTCTATAGCAACTTTTTCAAAAATTATTTTTTCTGTCGCAAATTTTGAATACGCGAATATGGCCTTTTCTATTGTAGATTTTTCAAAAATTAATTTTTTACTGTCGCAAATTTTAAAAACGCCGAGGAATGCCTTTTCTATAGTGAATTTTTCAAAAAATTATTTTTAACTGTCGCAAATTTTAAAAACGCCGAAGATTGCCTTTTCTATAGTAAATTTTTCAAAAAATTATTTTTAATTGTCGCAAATTTTTAAAACGCCGAGGATTGCCTTTTCTATAGTAAATTTTTCAGAAAATTTTTTTTTACCGTCGTAAATTTTAATTACGCCGAGGATTGCCTTTTCAATAGTAAATATTTCAAAAAATAAATTTTACCGTCGCTAATGTTAAATACGCCGAGGATTGCCCTTTCTATAGTAAATTTTTCAAAAAATAATTTGTTACTGCCGCAAATTTTAAATACGCCGAGAATTGCCTTTTCTATAGTAAATTTTTCAAAAAATTATTTTTTACTCTCGCAAATTTTAAATACGCCGATGATTGCCTTTTCTATAGTAAATTTTCAAAAAATTATATTTTACCCACGCAAATTTTAAATACGCCGAGGATTGCCTTTTCAATAGTAAACTTTCATAAAATTATTTTTGACTGTCGCAAATTTTAAATACGCCGAGGATTGCCTTTTCTATAGTAAATTTTTCAAAAATTATCTTTTACTGTCGCAAATTTTAAATACGCCGAGGATTACATTTTCTATTGTAAACTTTTCAAAAAATAATTTTTTTCTGTCGCAAATTTTAAATACGGCGAGAATGACCTTTTCTATAGTAAATTTTAAAAAAAATTATTTTTAACTGTCGCAAATTTTAAAAACCCCGAGGATTGCCTTTTCTATAGTAAATTTTTCAAAAAATTATTTTTTACTGTCGCAAATTTTAATTACGCCGAGGATTGCTTTTCAATAGTAAATTTTTCAAAAAATTAATTTTACCGTCGCAAATTTTAAATACGCCGAGGATTGCCTTTTCTATTGTAAATTTTTCAAAAAATTACTTTTTTCTGTCGCAAATTTTAAATATGGCGAGTATGACCTTTTCTATAGTAAATTTTCCAACAAATTATTTTCTACCGTCGCAAATTTTAAATACGCCAGGGATTATTTTTCAAAAAATAATTTTTTTCTGTCGCAAATTTTAAATACGGCGAGAATGAACTTTTCTATAGTAAATTTTTAAAAAAATTATTTTTGACTGTCGCAAATTTTAAAAACCCCGAGGATTGCCTTTTCTATAGTAAATTTTTCAAAAAATTATTTTTTACTGTCGCAAATTTTAATTACGCCGAGGATTGCTTTTCAATAGTAAATTTTTCAAACAATTATTTTTGCTGCCGCAAATTTTAAATACGCCGAGGATTGCCTTTTCTATAGTAAATTTTGCAAAAAATTATTTTTTACTGTAGCAAATTTTAAATTCGCCGAATATTGCCTTTTCTATTGTAAACTTTTCCAAAAATTTTTTTTCTCTGTCGCCACTTTTAAATACGGCGAGTATGGCCTTTTCTATAGTAAATTTTTCAAAAAATTATTTTTTACTGTCGCAAATTTAAAATACGGCGAGTATGGCCCTTCCTATGGTAAATTTTTCAAAAAATAATTTTTTACTGTCGCAAATTTTAAATACGCCGAGGATTGCCTTTTCTATAGTAAATTTTGCAAAAAATTATTTTTTACTGTCGCAAATTTTAAATACGGCCAGTATGGCCCTTTCTATGGTAAATTTTTCAAAAAATAATTTCGTACTGTCGCAAATTTTAAATACGCCGAGGATTGCCTTTTCTATAGTAAATTTTGCAAAAAATTATTTTTTACTGTCGCAAATTTTAAATACGCAGAGGATTGCCTTTCTATAGTAAATTTTTCAAAAATTAGCTTTTACTGTCGCAAATTTTAAATACGCCGAGGATTGCCTTCTCTATTTTAAACTTTTCAAAAAATAATTTTTTACTGTCGCAAATTTTAAGTACGCCGAGGATTGCCTTTTCTATAGTAAATTTTTCAAAAAATAATTTTTTACTGTCGCAAATTTTAAATACACCGAGTATGGCCAGTCTATAGTAAATTATTCAAAAAATAATATTTTTCTGTCGAAAATTTAAAATACGCCGAGGATTGCCTTTTGTACAGTAAATTTTCCAACAAATTAATTTCTACCCTCACAAATTTTAAATACGCCAGGTATTGCCTTTTCCATTGTAAATTTTTCAAACAATTATTTTTGCTGCCGCAAATTTTAAATACGCCGAGGATTCCTTTTCTATAGTAAATTTTCAAAAAAATTATTTTTTACCCTCGCAAATTTTAAATACGCCGAGGATTGCCTTTTCAATAGTAAACTTTCATAAAATAATTTTTGACTGTCGCAAATTTTAAATACGGCGAGTATGGCCTTTTCTATAGTAAATTTTTCAAAAAATTATTTTTTACTGTCGCAAATTTAAAATACGGCGAGTATGGCCCTTTCTATGGTAAATTTTTCAAAAAATAATTTTTTACTGTCGCAAATTTTAAATACGCCGAGGATTGCCTTTTCTTTAGTAAATTTTTCGAAAAATTAAATTTTACGTTCGCAAATTTTAAATACGCCGAGAATTGACTGTTATATAGTAAATATTTCATAAAATAGTTTTTTACTGTCGCAAATTTTAAATACGATAAGGATTACCTTTTCTATAGTAAATTTTTCAAAAAATTATTTTTTACTGTCGCAAATTTAAAATACGGCGAGTATGGCCCTTTCTATGGTAAATTTTTCAAAAAATAATTTTTTACTGTCGCAAATTTTAAATACGCCGAGGATTGCCTTTTCTATAGTAAATTTTGCAAAAAATTATTTTTTACTGTCGCAAATTTTAAATACGCCGAGGATTGCCTTTTCTATAGTAAATTTTTCAAAAATTAGCTTTTACTGTCGCAAATTTTAAATACGCCGATGATTGCCTTTTCTATTTTAAACTTTTCAAAAAATAATTTTTTACTGTCGCAAATTTTAAGTGCGCCGAGGATTGCCTTTTCTATAGTAAATTTTTCAAAAAATAATTTTTTACTGTCGCAAATTTTAAATACACCGAGTATGGCCAGTCTATAGTAAATTATTCAAAAAATAATATTTTACTGTCGAAAATTTAAAATACGCCGAGGATTGCCTTTTGTATAGTAAATTTTCCAACAAATTAATTTCTACCCTCACAAATTTTAAATACGCCAGGTATTGCCTTTTCCATTGTAAATTTTTCAAACAATTATTTTTGCTGCCGCAAATTTTAAATACGCCGAGGATTGCATTTTCTATAGTAAATTTTGCAAAAAATTATTTTTTACTGTAGCAAATTTTAAATACGCCGAATATTGCCTTTTCTGTTGTAAACTTTTCCAAAAATTATTTTTCTCTGTCGCCACTTTTAAATACGGCGAGTATGGCCTTTTCTATAATAAATTTTTCAAAAAATTATCTTCAAATGTGGCAAACTTTAAAAACGCCGAAGATTGTTTTTCTATAGTAAATTTTTCAAAAAATTATTTTTTACTGTCGGAAATTTTAATTACGCCGAGGATTGCCTTTTCAATAGTAAATTTTTCAAAAAATCAATTTTACCGTCGCAAATTTTAAATATGCCGAGGATTGCCTTTTCTATAGTAAATTTTTCCAAATACTATTTTTTCTGTCGCAAATTTTAAATACGGCGGGTTTGGCCTTTTCTATAGAAAATTTTCCAACAAATTATTTTCTACCGTCGCAAATTTTAAATACGCCAGGGATTGCCTTTTCTATTGTAAATTTTTCAAAAAATAATTTTTTACTGTCTCAAATTTTAAATACGCCGAGGATTGCCTTTTCTATAGTAAATTTGCCAAAAAAATATTTTTTACTGTCGCAAATTTTAAATACGCCGAGGATTACCTTGTCTATAGTAAATTTTTCAAAAATTATCTTTTACTGTCGCAAATTTTAAATACGCCGAGGATTGCCTTTTCTATTGTAAATTTTTCAAAAAATTATTTTTTTCTGTCGCAATTTTTAAATACGGAGAGTATGACCTTTTCTATAGTAAAATTCTCAAAAAATTATTTTGGCTGTCGCAAATTTTAAATACGGCGAGGAATGCCTTTTCTATAGTAAATTTTTCAAAAAATTATATTTAACTGTCGCAAATTTTAAAAACGCCGAGGATTGCCTTTTCTATAGTAAATTTTTCAGCAATTTTTTTTTTTACCGTCGCAAATTTCAAGTACGCCGAGGATTGCCTTTTCAATAGTAAATATTTCAAAAAATAAATTTTAATGTCGCAAATGTTAAATACGCCGAGGATTGCCCTTTCTATAGTAAATTTTTCAAAAAATAATTTGTTACTGCCGCAAATTTTAAATACGCCCAGGATTGCCTTTTCTATTATAAATTTTACAAAAAATTATTTTTTACTGTCGCAAATTTAAAATACGGTGAGTATGGCCCTTTCTATAGTAAAGTTTTCAAAAAATTATTTTTTACTATGAGAAATTTTAATTTCGCCGAGCATTGCCTTTTCTATAGTAACTTTTTCAAAAATTATTTTTTCTGTCGCAAATTTTGAATACGCGAATATGGCCTTTTCTATTGTAGATTTTTCAAAAATTAATATTTTACTGTCGCAAATTTTAATTACGCCGAGGATTGCCTTTTCTATAGTAAATTTTTAAAAAAATAATTTTTTACTGTCGCAAATTTTAAATACACCGAATATGGCCTTTCTATAGTAAATTATTCAAAAAATAATATTTTACTGTCGAAAGTTTAAAATACGCCGAGGATTGCCTTTTCTATAGTAAATTTTCCAACAAATTATTTTTAATTGTCGCAAATTTTAAAAACGCCGAGGAATGCCTTGTAATGAGCCTACAGACTCATCACCTTCTCCAAAGCTCCAAAGAACCTAAAAACGCCAAATCAATCAACTTCATCAATTCATTATCCAGATTTCATATTTTGCCCTTGGCATGAATCTCAATTCTGCATTAGTTCCACTTTCCAAAGAACAAATATTTCCGCATAAACAATATGCAACATATTCCCACATTAGTTCCGCTTGCCCAAAGATTTCAGCATAACCATTCCCCATATGTGAAAATGCATTCACATCACAACTAAAACAATTCAAGTAAGCCATAAAATGTCACAACTCATTTTCAAGTACACAATGCATATGCACTTGAAAAAGTTGACCGTCATATATCTCACAGTGCCGGGTCTTGCACCATAAAAAGTAAACAAGCATACCGCACATGTTTACTTTTTACCATGATACAAGCTACCGCACTGCTGGTCATGACTAAGTGACGGTATATTGACAAAAATTATATACTTACCATTGCCCAATAGCGGATATTTCTCGCTCATGCCTAAACGGCTTAAGGGAAGTTATGTATAATGTTGCCCAATAGCAGCAATTCAGCTCTTTCGGCTTATGTGCCTGTACGGCTTACTGCGGCAATGCAATTATGCAGCTGGGCGTGTTTTACCTTTTGAAGATGAGGAAGTAAATTCCCTCCACTCGGATTTCCGTGTTTTACGCATGAAACATGTGAAACTGCCCAAATAAATAGGCTGTGGGCAAACTAAGAAAGTCAGTCAGTTTTCGGCGTTCAGCTCGGAGGAGTCAAGTTTCGTTCAATTAATTTCAAAAGCAATAACTAATACAGTGTCAGTCAGTGTAAAATAATTTACCACTTAAGAAGGAAAACTATCAAATAAAGTAACAAAGGATTGTTGTAATATCCGTTATCAGTGAACTAATAAAGTGAAAAGACAAATTCAGTGTTTTATTACCGAAAATACTAATACTAAATACTAAACTAAGGGCCAGCGACCTTCTCCTCACGGAAAGTACATCGCAGTCCTTGTCACGACGAAAGTGAAGGAAACCCGTGACAGAACAACTGGTGGCAGCGGTTAGATTTTGTTTAACGCAAATCATCCAATCAGATAAGAAACAATAAGCAAAGATCATATACCCTTTTGCTTATCTGACACCAACACTGAAGAAAAAGTAAAAACGTAACAAATGTGCTACCCTAAACCCCTGGACGATACCATTGAGGCCCCAGAGGAAGTGATTGCAGCCATAATAGAGGATCCAGAAGCAGAAAATAGCGAAGGGGAAGAAGAATACGACTACGAGTTCGAAATCAGCATCGATTCAGAGGAGGAAACGCCAACAGTAGAAGAAGTTTATCTGGAAGTTCACCAACACATCACTCCAGAAAGCGACGACGAAGCAACGTGGGACTTCGATACGTACAGCCAGATAAAAAGCATATTAGAAAGTAGACAGAACAATAGGAATAATATGTAAGTCAAAAAAAAAACAGATATCTTTCTATTATATTACTATTATATTTAACTATATATATATATAAATTTTTATAAAAAATCATTAGATTAGCCTAGACAATACAAAAAAAAACGAAAAGTGAGTGGAATTCTTTTTAAAAAAATATATACATAACTCATCAACATAAAATTTTTTTTAAATTTCTCTGACCCAAGTGATTTTTTGTTACTTTCATTACTTTCACCAATTCTTTTTCAAGTTCCTACAAGTGAGAAAAACAAAACAAACCGCATTTTATAAAAAAAAAATCTCTTGTGTATCAAGTTCAATCAAGTGGATAATTAGTAAAGTTTTTTTTTACCACAAACGGCGTCGAATTCTGTTCCTTGTTCTTTTCTCTAGTGTTCCAAAATTGTTGTTACGCGAGCTAAGAGCTACCCAGCTCCGACAAATCAAAGCCGCAAACGCAACGAAAATAAGTTTGCTCGAGTTTCCCGCTACTTACGCCTCCCCAAAATGTCAAATCCACAAGGCCAAGGCGTTGGTAATGTAGCTGCGAATAACGCTGGGCAAGGTGCACCTCCACCCCGCCCACAAACTTCACCTGCAACAAGCAGACTCTCCACTAGTGAGGCACGAAACCTCATACCTGAATATGACGGTAATACTGAGGAGCTTCACAGATTTTTGGCTTGTTGCGATATATTGTTCTCACAAGCCCAAACTCCTGTAGATAAACTCCTGTATCTCAGCTTATTAAAGACAAAGCTGACAGGACCAGCCTATGACTTATTTAAGTATAGGGATTATTCTACCTGGGAAGACCTGAAAGCAGAGCTCAAGTCTCATTTCCAAGAGCATCGCCCCCGAATAGCCATACAGGGTGAACTCTTACGCTTAAAACAAAACCCCAGAGAGAATGTGCATGACTTTGCTCGCAGGGTAACTAAGCACTTGGCAGATTTAAATAACGCCACTTTAAATGAAGCATCCCAGTTAGAGTCAAGAGAGTTTCTGCTTAACGAAAACGAGCAAAATGCCATCAGAGTATTTGAAGATGGTATTAGGAATGACCAATTAAAAGTCATTATTAAAGCTCGCGCCGAAACTAAACTGCGTACTTTGATCACTTTCGCTATAGAGCACGATCAGAGAATAGAGGAGACTCAACAACATCATTCTCGCTCACCTCAAAATACTCCAATCATCACATGCGAATTTTGTGGAAAAAGGGGCCATCGCAAAGAAAGTTGTTTTAAACGAAAACAACTTCCCCCATTTCCCTCGTTTTCAAACGTTAAAAATGAGGTTCACAGAATTATTTGTGGCTATTGCCAAAAGGCAAATCATCGCACCCATGAGTGCAGAAAGAAGATGTATGATGAACGTTTTTCACGAAGTCCGCAACAGGGCCAACGAACATCATCACAACAACCTTCAAGGCCCTTTTCACAGAGGCAACCTCAATCAGACCAACCACGGCAATTTCGCCAAGTTAGGTGGTCTACTCCTATTAATGAGTTCACGGGAAACGAGTTTGCGCGGGAAGAAACAGACGGCGAAACTCCCCGCCAAATTATCTCTCAGGCCGTCATCCATCAGCAACCGCTGAATTAGTAATGTCCAGAATAAGACTACCTATAAGCTTAGAGCTTAACACCCTTCTAATCTCGTTACCTCTAAGCATATCTACTAAACCCAGTACTACTTTTATAATAGATACTGGAGCTGAGATTAGTCTCTACAAAGCCGAATCAACCCATGATCTTGCCCTCGTATATGAAAACGAGCGCTGCACAATTTCGACTCTTGCAGGAGCCTATACTCCTACAATCGGCATAACTTATGGCCAATTGAATTTATCAAACGGAATTGTAATTGAACATCCGTTCCACTTAATCCCAGGGGGTAGTAAATTAACTTATGATGGAATTTTGGGCATAGATTTTTTGACCAAATATAAATGCAATCTTAATTGCTCAGAAGGATATATAGAGCTATTAATTCAAACAGTAGTAGGCATGAACAAAACAGTACTAATGAAAGAAAACGGAATCACTAATAAATTCATAAAAAATAAAAATATACAAAACAATAAAGATAAAGAAATCAATAAAGAAGAAATTGAAGAAAGTGCAAAAGAGGTTAAAAAACAGAATGAAAATAAGACAGAGCGTGATAGATTAAAAGGAAATAATTTAAAGGAACCAAATGAAATTCTACAAAACTTGGAACCTACATCAAGTAAGTACATTGACTTGGACACGCGACGCTACGACTGCGGTTCAAGCCAAGTCATTTCATGTGATAGTAAGCTAGGTACGCGACGCTACGACTGCGGCCTAACTCAAACTAGTTCATGTGACAGCAATTTAGGTACACGACGCTACGACAGTGGCCTAAATGAAGCTGACTTAAACGATAGGCATATCCAAATTAATCCCTTACAAAAGGAAGAACCAGAAAAAACTGGTAAAACTAATAAAGAAAACGCAGCTCTGATCGTCTTACAAATTATATATTACCTCTTTTTAATAATTATAAAAAACTCAAAACTTTCATTGGAGAAAACCATCAGTTCAAATTCCGTTGTTCATCGCATAAAAGAAGACAAGAATCCGATAAAAGTAGGCAATGAGCCTAGGACAAAAGGCAGCAAAGTAGGAAATAATGATAGCCCAAGCAATTCAAACGAACAATCTCTCACTCAAAATTTGATTAAATTACCACCAAGATCAGAAGTTATTGTTACGGTACCTAAAGCCGAGAATAGGGAATTATACTGTAAAAAGGAAGAAATTCTACCAGGAATTTTTATAGGGAATACTTTAACCAAACCTGAAAATCAGGTCACTAAAATATTGATGCTGAATACGAATGAAGAAGAAGCCATTATACCTATGGAAGAAATTAACCCATCTTGGGAATATCTAGAAGATTATGACATTCTACAAGCTCAATACAATGCAGACCCAGTAGAGAATCGGTTGAAGAAACTGGAAGATACACTAAGACTAGAGCATTGTAACAGCGAAGAAAGAAAAACTATACTGGATGTATGCCGACAATACAATGAATTATTCTTTCTAGAAAATGATTCTCTTACGTGTACAGATGCAGCAGCACACACAATACCAGTCAAAGTAGATACGACACCGATATATGTAAAACCTTATCGTTTGCCGGAGTCCCAGAGAGATGAAATCGACAAGCAAATAGGCGAGATGCTAGACCAAGGAATAATAAGTCCAAGCCGAAGCCCCTGGAATTCGCCCCTACTAATAGTTCCGAAGAAACCAGACGAAACTGGAAAAAAACGATGGCGAATCGTAGTGGATTTTAGGCGCCTGAATGAAGTCACTCTAGGAGATGCCTATCCATTGCCAAACATAACTGACATATTAGATCAGTTGGGACGATCCAGGTATTTTACAACTTTAGATTTAGCAAGCGGATTTCATCAGATTCCCATGGACGAAAACGACAAGGAAAAGACAGCCTTCAGTACACCATTTGGTCATTACCAGTATAACCGTATGCCATTTGGACTGAAAGGAGCACCAGCCACCTTCCAGCGGCTGATGAACAATGTCCTAACTGGTTTGCAGGGATTACATTGCTTCGTGTATCTCGATGATATCGTAATCTACGGGTATAATTTAAAAGACCACAATACAAAATTAATTCAGGTGTTCGACCGGTTAAAAAGTCATCTGTTAAAATTACAGCCTGATAAATGCCATTTTCTAAAAAAAGAAATTGCTTATTTAGGGCATGTCGTAAGCGCAAAAGGAGTTCAACCAGACCCTTCTAAAATAACTGTAGTCAAAACTTATCCAAGACCTAAAAAGCCTAGGGATGTCAAAGCATTCCTTGGATTTGTAGGTTACTATAGACGATTTATACCAAATTTCTCGAAATTAGCCAAACCTTTGACAAAACTGCTAAAAAAAGATGTACCATTTCTATGGGACAGTTTTTGTGACGAATCTTTTAGAATTCTAAAAGAAAAATTAATCACCTCTCCCATACTTGCATACCCAGAATTTGATAAGCAATTTATCATTACAACTGACGCAAGTGATATAGCAGTTGGAGCAGTTCTATCACAAGGCGAAATTGGCAAAGACCGACCCATATGCTATGCTAGTAGAACCTTAAATCCAGCAGAAACCAGGTATTCTACTATCGAAAAGGAGTTACTAGCCATCGTATATGCAGTAGAACAATTTCGACCTTATGTGTATGGTAGAAATTTTACTATCATAACAGATCACAAACCACTAGTCTGGCTAATGAAATTAAAAGATTCCACCTCTCGGCTCATGAGATGGCGAATCAAGCTGGAAGAGTATGACTACACTATTATACACAAACCAGGCACATTGAATGCTAACGCTGACGCCCTAAGCAGAATAATTCCTACAGAAAAAACAGTAGATGAAGAAAAGATTGTAAACGTAATGACCCGAAATCAAGCTAAAAATCAAGCAAATACGATAAATTTACCGAAACAAGATGACCTATACAGTAAATATATTTCAGCTGTTAACCCAGCCAATAATCCAATAATTGAAAACAGCGAACACTTGTTGAACCAAAAAGGTATCAACCATAAATTTTTCCTATTACCAAAGTCTGAAGATGAAACCGAGTCTTATTTAAAAAACCTCTTTCCCACAATGGAAAAAGATCTTACTACGGATAATGTAAAATATTATCAGTTACAAAAACATAACTACATAATAGCCAAAAGTGAGATTCCTATGCGAACCATAGACGATCACAAGCAAGTATTAAACATACTGACTCGAATCAAAAGTCACTGCACTGAAAATAAGCTCGATGAAATAAATATATCACTTCCAAACGTAGATTTGTTAGCGCTTTCAGAACTGAAAAATATGATTTATTTTATATTTGGAAGCCAATTTTCTATAAGAATTTTCTTATCTCGCGTAAAGGTCATAAAAATTCCAGACGATCAAAAAAGGATCATGGAAACATTTCACCTATCTCCAATAGGTGGACACCAGGGAATCACGCGTACAATTAAAAGGATCCAAACAATGTATACTTGGCCCGGACTTAGTCAAGACGTGGAAAATTTCATAAAGAAATGTCCATCCTGTCAGGCCAATAAGCTCTCTAAGAATCCAAAAATCCCGATGAAAATAACTACAACGAGTTACAGACCATTCGAGAGGGTATCATTAGATATAGTTGGACCACTCCCGGTTAGTCACGAAGGTAATAAATTCCTTTTGACCTTCCAGGATGATCTTACAAAATATACTGAAGCCACACCCCTGTACAATGCTGAAGCTCGAACGGTTGCTGAAGCATTTACTATAAAAATTGTCTGTAAACATGGCATACCAGAATCAATATTAACTGATCAAGGAACTAACTTCCTGAGCGAATTATTTTCTCAAATGTGTAAATTATTGAAAATTTCCAAACTTCAAACCACCCCATATCATCCTCAAACAAACGGAGCCTTAGAGCGAAGTCATAGAACTTTGGCCGAGTACTTACGCCATTACGTGAATCGTGATCCTTTAACATGGGACACTTGGATCCCCTATGCAATGTTCGTATACAATACTAGCATACACTCTAGTACTGGATACTCCCCTTACGAACTCCTATACGGATTTCCCCCAAAAATACCCTCTACTATCAAAACTTCTCCTGTCATAAATTATAACTATGACAATTACGCGAATGAACTCAGAGCAAGACTCCAGCATAGTCATCAAATTGCTCGAGAGAGTTTAATAAATTCCAAGGAAAAATCGAAACTCGCATATGATAAAAGTACTCGATTAAAATCATATAATATCGGCGACAAAGTACTTCTAAAAAATCATGCGAAAAAGAATAAACTATCTTCCTTATGGATTGGTCCATATGAGATAGTCGGAATTAATTCCACTGAAAACTCTACAGTTAAAATTGGAAACAGGACTAAAACAGTCCATAACAACAACTTAAAATTATACATAGAATAAAATTTTAACCAAGCATCCTTACTACAGGATTATCATATTGGCGATTGTTTTCTGGCATGCAATCTGGCAAAAGCAGCTAACGTGGAACCATTAAGCGTTACCCAATTAGGCGCTAACCCCGGAATATATTTTGAAGAAGTAGGACGTGTGGGATTATTCAGCAACGATTGGCAAGTAATTATCTATTATGAGCTTAAAGAATTTAACTTCGAATTAGAAAAACTAAGTAACTGTACAGAAGATGCGCGTATTCTTTGTGATCTAATAGAACGATATCATGATAGGTTACCCTTATGTAGTGACATTACACACCAATTACACACAATTAATAGGGCACTAAGGCAAAATTCACTCCTATTAAAACCCGAAACCGGACGGTTTAAGAGAGGATTGTTTAACGCAGTAGGTATATTGAGCAAAACCTTATTCGGAACACTAGATGAAGACGATGCAATAGAACTAAATTCACACATCGAAAAATTAAACGATGACCATGAATATCTATCACATTTAATTAAAAACCAAACTCTCATAATAGACACCACAATAAACATTTTTAACAAAACACGTTTAGCAATTAAAGAACAGTTTATTCACATTGAAGACAAACTGGAGGCCCTAAGATCGGCAGTGAATAGAGTTAATACTCAGGTACTCCACCAAAACATAACCACGGACCTAGAAACTATGGTCTCCTTAACAGCCTTAATGATGCTACGGTTTCAGTCTACCCAAAATCTCTTAATCGACCTAGTAACTGATGTACGCCATGGTAAACCTCATCCTTCAATTATTACACCAGATCAAATGAGAATGATTTTGGAAACAATCCAGAAAGAAATCCCCGACACCCTGACATTACCCATTAATAAAGATAAAAATAGCTTATTACAATTATATCAAATTAGTAACGTCCGTACAGCCATTGTTGATAATAGAATAATATTCCACCTAAAAATTCCTCTCCCTTTCAAAGGAAAATATCAATTAATAAAAGCATATCCACTCCCCACTTCGTACACAGATCAATTTGCATATATTAAACCTTCATTAGAATATCTTGTCGTTGATTATAACAGAGAACATTATTACCCCTTAAATACAATAGATTTACAAAATTGTCAAACACATGATCTAGTATCATATCTGTGTCGAATAATTCATCCAATTTTTAATGTTCATTCAAGCAACAACCTGTGCGAAATAGACTTACTAAAACATAGCAACAAGATACCATCTCATTGTAAAATTCAAACAGTACCTCAATTAGATTTCTGGATTCAACTTTCTCAACCAAACAAATGGTTATTCTCCATGCAAAACCCAGTTACTATCGATACAGTTTGTGGCGATGAAATTAGCTCTAAAACGCTACAAAACACTGGAGTAGCTCAAATAGCATCTGGCTGTTACTTAAGAACCAAAGATCTAGTCATACAAGCACACAATGTAAAACAAACAGAGCTCAACAACCATTACCTACCGTCTCTTAACCTTACATACACACCCCCACAAATAAAACAAGAAAACCTTTTAACAAAACAAGTGCATGTAATTAGGTTTCACGACAATCAAGAACTACAAGAACTTAATGTCGCAATAAAACAGGAAGAAAAAGACCTAGAATCCCATAGATTAAAAAACTTGTCATTCCATGACATACATCACTACACCCTATCATACTCATTAATTATCATCATAATAATTATCGTCGGAGCGATTTTTTTAAGAAATAATTTGCTAAAGGAAAAGAAAGAAGAAGATAATAATGATCACTTGGAAGAAGTTAAGCACGATACTTCCGATCAAACAAACATGCAAGCTGAACACTTATATGCATGATAAGAAAACAATTCCACAAGCTTTTCATTACTGAGATAAAAAAAAAAAAAACTCACAAATCACGTAAAGTTTTTATATCACTAAGCTTAATAATGTTAAACTTAAGGAAACTCCTAACAATAGTGAAATTAATTTTTAGTAGTTAACGCCTAAGCATATGCAAAATTATTCTAAAAATAAAAAGTTTTTTTTTTCATGTTATTTTAATTATGCAAGTAGTTAGGAAGAAACAAACAAACAAAACTGGTTATGAGGATATTATAGTGCCATGTACCATTTTAATATTGTAATCTTCTAATTTTAATGTATGTAGTTAAATCCTAAAAATATGCTACTAAGTAAAATCTTTAAATAAGTAAAATCATTCCTAAAAATATGCAAATAAGCTACTAAGTAAAGCTTTAGATAAGTAAACTTATTCATTACCTAATCCTAAAAATACGCAAGTAAGCAAGAAAAGATCTAGTAAGTAAAGCTTTAGATAAATAAATTACAATTGTTCTAATAATAAAATACCTAACCTAGATAATTAGAAAAGAGAGCACAATTTTTTTAACTAAAATAGATTTGTAGAAACTGACGAATGGCACAACTGAACCCCACTTTTCTCCTTCTTCAGAAAGTTCTTCACGTTGCACTTATGAACTTTCTTTTTCTAAGGGGGATGGTGTAATGAGCCTACAGACTCATCACCTTCTCCAAAGCTCCAAAGAACCTAAAAACGCCAAATCAATCAACTTCATCAATTCATTATCCAGATTTCATATTTTGCCCTTGGCATGAATCTCAATTCTGCATTAGTTCCACTTTCCAAAGAACAAATATTTCCGCATAAACAATATGCAACATATTCCCACATTAGTTCCGCTTGCCCAAAGATTTCAGCATAACCATTCCCCATATGTGAAAATGCATTCACATCACAACTAAAACAATTCAAGTAAGCCATAAAATGTCACAACTCATTTTCAAGTACACAATGCATATGCACTTGAATAAGTTGACCGTCATATATCTCACAGTGCCGGGTCTTGCACCATAAAAAGTAAACAAGCATACCGCACATGTTTACTTTTTACCATGATACAAGCTACCGCACTGCTGGTCATGACTAAGTGACGGTATATTGACAAAAATTATATACTTACCATTGCCCAATAGCGGATATTTCTCGCTCATGCCTAAACGGCTTAAGGAAGTTATGTATAATGTTGCCCAATAGCAGCAATTCAGCTCTTTCGGCTTATGTGCCTGTACGGCTTACTGCGGCAATGCAATTATGCAGCTGGGCGTGTTTTACCTTTTGAAGATGAGGAAGTAAATTCCCTCCACTCGATTTCCGTGTTTTACGCATGAAACATGTGAAACTGCCCAAATAAATAGGCTGTGGGCAAACTAAGAAAGTCAGTCAGTTTGCGGCGTTCAGCTCGGAGGAGTCAAGTTTCGTTCAATTAATTTCAAAAGCAATAACTAATACAGTGTCAGTCAGTGTAAAATAATTTACCACTTAAGAAGGAAAACTATCAAATAAAGTAACAAAGGATTGTTGTAATATCCGTTATCAGTGAACTAATAAAGTGAAAAGACAAATTCAGTGTTTTATTACCGAAAATACTAATACTAAATACTAAACTAAGGGCCAGCGACCTTCTCCTCACGGAAAGTACATCGCAGTCCTTGTCACGACGAAAGTGAAGGAAACCCGTGACAGAACAGCCTTTTCTATAGTGAATTTTTCAAAAAATTATTTTTAACTGTCTCAAATTTTAAAAACGCCGAAGATTGACTTTTCTATAGTATATTTTTCAAAAAATTATTTTTAATTGTCGCAAATTTTAAAACGCCGAGGATTTGCCTTTTCTATAGTAAATTTTTCAGAAAATTTTTTTTTACCGTCGTAATTTTAATTACGCCGAGGATTGCCTTTTCAATAGTAAATATTCAAAAAATAAATTTTACCGTCGCTAATGTTAAATACGCCGAGGATTGGCCTTTCTATAGTAAATTTTTCAAAAAATAATTTGTTACTGCCGCAAATTTTAAATACGCCGAGAATTGCCTTTTCTATAGTAAATTTTTCAAAAATTATTTTTTACTCTCGCAAATTTTAAATACGCCGATGATTGCCTTTTCTATAGTAAATTTTTCAAAAAATTATTTTTTACCCTCGCAAATTTTAAATACGCCGAGGATTGCCTTTTCAATAGTAAACTTTCATAAATTAATTTTGACTGTCGCAAATTTTAAATACGCCGAGGATTGCCTTTTCTATAGTAAATTTTTCAAAAATTATCTTTTACTGTCGCAAATTTTAAATACGCCGAGGATTACATTTTCTATTGTAAACTTTTCAAAAAATAATTTTTTTCTGTCGCAAATTTAAATACGGCGAGAATGACCTTTTCTATAGTAAATTTTTAAAAAAATTATTTTTAACTGTCGCAAATTTTAAAAACCCCGAGGGAGGATTGCCTTTTCTATAGTAAATTTTTCAAAAAATTATTTTTACCGTCGCAAATTTTAAATACGCCGAGGATTGCCTTTTCTATTGTAAATTTTTCAAAAAATTACTTTTTTCTGTCGCAAATTTTAAATATGGCGAGTATGACCTTTTCTATAGTAAATTTTCCAACAAATTATTTTCTACCGTCGCAAATTTTAAATACGCCAGGGATTGCCTTTTCTATTGTAAATTTTTCAAAAAATTATTTTTACTGTCGCAAATTTTAAATACGGAGAATATGAACTTTTCTATAGTAAATTTCTCAAAAAATTATTTTGGCTGTCGCAAATTTTAAAAACTCCGAAGATCGCCTTTTCTATTGTAAAGTTTGCAAAAAATTATTTCTTTCGTCGCAAAATATAAAGACGGCGAGGATTGCCTTTTCTTTAGTAAATTTTTCGAAAAATTATTTTTTACGTTCGCAAATTTTAAATACGCCAAGGATTGACTGTTATATAGTAAATATTTCACAAAATAATTTTTTACTGTCGCAAATTTTAAATACGCCGAGGATTGCCTTTTCTATAGTAAATTTTTCAAAAAATAATTTTTACTGTCGCAAATTTTAAATACGCCGAGGATTACATTTTCTATTGTAAACTTTTCAAAAAATAATTTTTTTCTGTCGCAAATTTTAAATACGGCGAGTATGACCTTTTCTATAGTAAATTTTCCAACAAATTATTTTCTACCGTCGCAAATTTTAAATACGCCAGGTATTGCCTTTTCTATTGTAAATTTTTCAAAAAATTATTTTTACTGTCGGAAATTTTAAATACGGAGAATATGAACTTTTCTATAGTAAATTTCTCAAAAAATTATTTTGGCTGTCGCAAATTTTAAAAACTCCGAAGATCGCCTTTTCTATTGTAAAGTTTGCAAAAAATTATTTCTTTCGTCGCAAAATATAAAGACGGCGAGGATTGCCTTTTCTTTAGTAAATTTTTCGAAAAATTATTTTTTACGTTCGCAAATTTTAAATACGCCAAGGATTGACTGTTATATAGTAAATATTTCACAAAATAATTTTTTACTGTCGCAAATTTTAAATACGCCGAGGATTGCCTTTTCTATAGTAAATTTTTCAAAAAATAATTTTTATTTTCGAAAATTTTGAATACAGCGAGTATGGCCTTTTCTATAGTAAATTTTTCAAAAAATTATTTTTTACTGTCGCAAATTTTAAATACGCCGAGGATTGCCTTTTCTATCGTAAATTTTTCAAAAAATTATTTTTTTACTGTCGCAAATTTAAAATACGGCGATTATGGCCCTTTCTATGGTAAATTTTTCAAAAAATAATTTTTTACTGTCGCAAATTTTAAATACGCCGAGGAATGCCTTTTATATAGTAAATTTTTCATAAAATTATTTTTTACTCTCGCAAATTTTAACTACGCCGAGGATTGCCTTTTCTATAGTAAATTTTTCAAAAAATAAATTTTACCGTCGCAAATGTTAAATACGCCGAGGATTCCCCTTTCTATAGTAAATTTTTCAAAAAATAATTTGTTACTGTCGCAAATTTTAAATACGCCGAGAATTGCCTTTTCAATAGTAAATTTTTCAAAAAATTAATTTTACCGTCGCAAATTTTAAATACGCCGAGGATTGCCTTTTCTATTGTAAATTTTTCAAAAAATTACTTTTTTCTGTCGCAAATTTTAAATACGCCGAAGATTGCCTTTTCTATTGTAAATTTTGCAAAAAATTATTTTTTTCTGTCGCAAAATTTAAAGACGGCGAGGATTACCTTTTCTTTAGTAAATTTTTGGAAAAATTATTTTTTACGTTCGCAAATTTTAAATACGCCGAGAATTGACTGTTATATAGTAAATATTTCATAAAATAATTTTTTACTGTCGCAAATTTTAAATACGCCGAGGATTGCCTTTTCTATAGTAAATTTTTCAAAAAATAATTTTTATTTTCGAAAATTTTGAATACGGCGAGTAAGGCCTTTTCTATAGTAAATTTTTCAAAAAATTATTTTTTACTGTCGCAAATTTTAAATACGCCAAGGATTGCCTTTTCTATAGTAAATTTTTCATAAAATTATTTTTTACTGTCGCAAATTTTAAGTACGCCGAGGATTGCCTTTTCTATAGTAAATTTTTCAAAAAATAATATTTACTGTCGCAAATTTTAAATACACCGAGTATGGCCATTCTATAGTAAATTATTCAAAAAATAATATTTTACTGTCGAAAATTTAAATTCCCCGTGGATTGACTTTTGTATAGTAAATTTTCCAACAAATTAATTTCTACCCTCACAAATTTTAAATACGCCAGGTATTGCCTTTTCCATTGTAAATTTTTCAAACAATTATTTTTGCTGCCGCAAATTTTAAATACGCCGAGGATTGCCTTTTCTATAGTAAATTTTGCAAAAAATTATTTTTTACTGTAGCAAATTTTAAATACGCCGAATATTGCCTTTTCTATTGTAAACTTTTCCAAAAATTAGCTTTTACTGTCGCAAATTTTAAATACGCCGAGGATTGCCTTTTCTATTTTAAACTTTTCAAAAAATAATTTTTTACTGTCGCAAATTTTAAATACGCCAAGGATTGCCTGTTCTATAGTAAATTTTTCAAAAAATTATTTTTTACTGTCGCAAATTTAAAATACGGCGAGTATGGCCCTTTCTATGGTAAATTTTTCAAAAAATAATTTTTTACTGTCGCAAATTTTAAATACGCCGAGGATTGCCTTTTCTATAGTAAATTTTGCAAAAAATTATTTTTTACTGTCGCAAATTTTAAATACGCCGAGGATTGCCTTTTCTATAGTAAATTTTTCAAAAATTAGCTTTTACTGTCGCAAATTTTAAATACGCCGAGGATTGCCTTTTCTATTTTAAACTTTTCAAAAAATAATTTTTTACTGTCGCAAATTGTAAGTACGCCGAGGATTGCCTTTTCTATAGTAAATTTTGCAAAAAATTATTTTTTACTGTAGCAAATTTTAAATACGCCGAATATTGCCTTTTCTATTGTAAACTTTTCCAAAAATTAGCTTTTACTGTCGCCACTTTTAAATACGGCGAGTATGGCCTTTTCTATAGTAAATTTTTCAAAAAATTATTTTTTACTGTCGCAAATTTTAAATACGCCAAGGATTGCCTTTTCTATAGTAAATTTTTCATAAAATTATTTTTTACTGTCGCAAATTTTAAGTACGCCGAGGATTGCCTTTTCTATAGTAAATTTTTCAAAAAATAATATTTACTGTCGCAAATTTTAAATACACCGAGTATGGCCATTCTATAGTAAATTATTCAAAAAATAATATTTTACTGTCGAAAATATAAAATACCCCGTGGATTGACTTTTGTATAGTAAATATTCCAACAAATTAATTTCTACACTCACAAATTTTAAATACGCCAGGTATTGCCTTTTCCATTGTAAATTTTTCAAACAATTATTTTTGCTGCCGCAAATTTTAAATACGCCGAGGATTGCCTTTTCTATAGTAAATTTTGCAAAAAATTATTTTTTACTGTAGCAAATTTTAAATACGCCGAATATTGCCTTTTCTATTGTAAACTTTTCCAAAAATTATTTTTCTCTGTCGCCACTTTTAAATACGGCGAGTATGGCCTTTTCTATAATAAATTTTTCAAAAAATTATCTTCAAATGTGGCAAACTTTAAAAACGCCGGGGATTGTTTTTTTATAGTAAATTTTTCAAAAAATTATTTTTTACTGTCGCAAATTTTAATTACGCCGAGGATTGCCTTTTCAATAGTAAATTTTTCAAAAAATAAATTTTACCGTCGCAAATTTTAAATATGCCGAGGATTGCCTTTTATATAGTAAATTTTTCCAAATACTATTTTTTTCTGTCGCAAATTTTAAATACGGCGGGTTTGGCCTTTTCTATAGAAAATTTTCCAACAAATTATTTTCTACCGCCGCAAATTTTAAATACGCCAGGGATTGCCTTTTCTATTGTAAACTTTTCAAAAAATTATTTTTTTCTGTCGCAAATTTTAAATACGGCGAGAATGACCTTTTCTATAGTAAATTTTTCAAAAAATTATTTTTAACTGTCGCAAATTTTAAAAACCCCGAGGATTGCCTTTTCTATAGTAAATTTTTCAAAAAATTACTTTTTACTGTCGCAAATTTTAATTACGCCGACGATTGGTTTTCAATAGTAAATTTTTCAAAAAATAAATTTTACGGTCGCAAATTTTAAATACGCCGAGGATTGCCTTTTCTATTGTAAATTTTTCAAAAAATTGTTTTTTTCTGTCGCAAATTTTAAATACAGCGAGTGTGACCTTTTCTATAGTAAATTTTCCAACAAATTATTTTCTACCGCCACAAATTTTAAATACGCCAGGGATTGCCTTTTCTATTGTAAATTTTTCAAAAAATTATTTTTACTGTCGCAAATTTTAAATACGGAGAGTATGACCTTTTCTATAGTAAAATTCTCAAATAATTATTTTGGCTGTCGCAAATTTTAAATACGGCGAGGAATGCCTTTTCTATAGTAAATTTTTCAAAAAATTATATTTAACTGTCGCAAATTTTAAAAACGCCGAGGATTGCCTTTTCTATAGTAAATTTTTCAGCAATTTTTTTTTTTAC
This sequence comes from Dioctria rufipes, assembly GCA_963924295.1. NCBI lineage: Eukaryota > Metazoa > Arthropoda > Insecta > Diptera > Asilidae > Dioctria > Dioctria rufipes. The sequence continues at coordinate 105,298 of CAWUPM010000753.1, forward strand.
CTTCGCAAATTTTAATTACGCCGAGGATTGCCTTTTCAATAGTAAATATTTCAAAAAATAAATTTTACCGTCGCAAATGTTAAATACGCCGAGAATTGCCCTTTCTATAGTAAATTTTTCAAAAAATAATTTGTTACTGCCGCAAATTTTAAATACGCCCAGGATTCCCTTTTCTATTATAAATTTTACAAAAAATTATTTTTTACTGTCGCAAATTTAAATTACGGTGAGTATGGCCCTTTCTATAGTAAATTTTTCAAAAAATTATTTTTTACTATCAGAAATTTTAATTTCGCCGAGGATTGCCTTTTCTATAGTAACTTTTTCAAAAATAATTTTTTCTGTCGCAAATTTTGAATACGCGAATATGGCCTTTTCTATTGTAGATTTTTCAAAAAATAATTTTTTACTGTCGCAAATTTTAAGTACGCCGAGGATTGCCTTTTCTATAGTAACTTTTTCAAAAATTATTTTTTCTGTCGCAAATTTTGAATACGCGAATATGGCCTTTTCTATTGTAGATTTTTCAAAAAATAATATTTTACTGTCGAAAGTTTAAAATACGCCGAGGATTGCCTTTTCTATAGTAAATTTTCCAACAAATTATTTTTAATTGTCGCAAATTTTAAAAACGCCGAGGAGTGCCTTTTCTATAGTGAATTTTTCAAAAAATTATTTTTAACTGTCGCAAATTTTAAAAACGCCGAAGATTGCCTTTTCTATAGTAAATTTTTCAAAAAATTATTTTTAAATGTCGCAAATTTTAAAAACGCCGAGGATTGCCTTTTCTATAGTAAATTTTTCAGAAAATTTTTTTTTACCGTCGCAAATTTTAATTACCCCGAGGATTGCCTTTTCAATAGTAAATATTTCAAAAAATAAATTTTACCGTCGCTAATGTTAAATACGCCGAGGATTGCCCTTTCTATAGTAAATTTTTCCAAAAATAATTTGTTACTGCCGCAAATTTTAAATACGCCGAGAATTGCCTTTTCTATAGTAAATTTTTCAAAAAATTATTTTTTACTCTCGCAAATTTTAAATACGCCGATGATTGCCTTTTCTATAGTAAATTTCCAAAAAATTATTTTTTACCTTCGAAAATTTTAAATACGCCGAGGATTGCCTTTTCTATAGTAAATTTTCATAAAATGACTTTTTACTGTCGCAAATTTTAAATACGCCGAGGATTGCCTTTTATATTGTAAATTTTTCAAAAATTATCTTTTACTGTCGCAAATTTTAAATACGCCGAGGATTGCCTTTTCTATAGTAAATTTTTCAAAAATTATCTTTTACTGTCGCAAATTTTAAATACGCCGAGGATTACATTTTCTATTGTAAACTTTTCAAAAAATAATTTTTTTCTGTCGCAAATTTTAAATACGGCGAGAATGACCTTTTCTATAGTAAATTTTTAAAAAAATTATTTTAACTGTCGCAAATTTTAAAAACCCCGAGGATTGCCTTTTCTATAGTAAATTTTTCAAAAAATTATTTTTTACTGTCGCAAATTTTAATTACGCCGAGGATTGCTTTTCAATAGTAAATTTTTCAAAAAATTAATTTTACCGTCGCAAATTTTAAATACGCCGAGGATTGCCTTTTCTATTGTAAATTTTTCAAAAAATTACTTTTTTCTGTCGCAAATTTTAAATACGGCGAGTATGACCTTTTCTATAGTAAATTTTCCAACAAATTGTTTTCTACCGTCGCAAATTTTAAATACGCCAGGGATTGCCTTTTCTATTGTAAATTTTTCAAAAAATTATTTTTACTGTCGCAAATTCTAAATACGGAGAATATGAACTTTTCTATAGTAAATTTCTCAAAAAATTATTTTGGCTGTCGCAAATTTTAAATACGCCGAGGAATGCCTTTTCTATAGTAAATTTTTCAAAAAAATATTTTTAACTGTCGTAAATTTTAAAAACTCCGAAGATCGCCTTTTCTATTGTAAAGTTTGCAAAAAATTATTTCTTTCGTCGCAAAATATAAAGACGGCGAGGATTGCCTTTTCTTTAGTAAATTTTTCGAAAAATTATTTTTTACGTTCGCAAATTTTAAATACGCCAAGGATTGACTGTTATATAGTAAATATTTCATAAAATAATTTTTTACTGTCGCAAATTTTAAATACGCCGAGGATTGCCTTTTCTATAGTAAATTTTTCAAAAAATAATTTTTATTTTCGAAAATTTTGAATACAGCGAGTATGGCCTTTTCTATAGTAAATTTTTCAAAAAATTATTTTTTACTGTCGCAAATTTAAAATACGGCGATTATGGCCCTTTCTATGGTAAATTTTTCAAAAAATAATTTTTTACTGTCGCAAATTTTAAATACGCCAAGGATTGCCTTTTCTATAGTAAATTTTTCATAAAATTATTTTTTACTGTCGCAACTTTTAAATACGCCAAGGATTGCCTTTTCTATCGTAAATTTTTCAAAAAATTATTTTTTACTGTCGCAAATTTAAAATACGGCGATTATGGCCCTTTCTATGGTAAATTTTTCAAAAAATAATTTTTTACTGTCGCAAATTTTAAATACGCCAAGGATTGCCTTTTCTATAGTAAATTTTTCATAAAATTATTTTTTACTGTCGCAACTTTTAAATACGCCGAGGGTTGCCTTTTCTATAGTAAATTTTTCAAAAATTATTTTTTACTGTCGCAAATTTAAAATACGGCGAGTATGGCCCTTTCTATGGTAAATTTTTCAAAAAATAATTTTTTACTGTCGCAAATTTTAAATACGCCGAGGAATGCCTTTTCTATAGTAAATTTTTCATAAAATTATTTTTTACTCTCGCTAATTTTAAATACGCCGAGGATTGCCTTTTCTATAGTAAATTTTTCAGAAAATTTTTTTTTACCATCGCAAATTTTAATTACGCCGAGGATTGCCTTTTCAATAGTAAATATTTCAAAAAATAAATTTTACCGTCGCAAATGTTAAATACGCCGAGGATTCCCCTTTCTATAGTAAATTTTTCAAAAAATAATTTGTTACTGTCGCAAATTTTAAATACGCCGAGAATTGCCTTTTCAATAGTAAATTTTTCAAAAAATTAATTTTACCGTCGCAAATTTTAAATAAGCCGAGGATTGCCTTTTCTATTGTAAATTTTTCAAAAAATTACTTTTTTCTGTCGCAAATTTTAAATACGCCGAAGATTGCCTTTTCTATTGTAAATTTTGCAAAAAATTATTTTTTTCTGTCGCAAAATTTAAAGACGGCGAGGATTGCCTTTTCTTTTGTAAATTTTTCGAAAAATTATTTTTTACGTTGGCAAATTTTAAATACGCCGAGAATTGACTGTTATATAGTAAATATTTCATAAAATAATTTTTTACTGTCGCAAATTTTAAATACGCCGAGGATTGCCTTTTCTATAGTAAATTTTTCAAAAAATTATTTTTTACTGTCGCAAATTTAAAATACGGCGAGTATTGCCCTTTCTATGGTAAATTTTTCAAAAAATAATTTTTTACTGTCGCAAATTTTAAATACGCCAAGGATTGCCTTTTCTATAGTAAATTTTTCATAAAATTATTTTTTACTGTCGCAAATTTTAAATACGCCGAGGATTGACTTTTCTATAGTAAATTTTTCAATAATTATTTTTTACTGTCGCAAATTTAAAATACGGCGAGTATGGCCCTTTCTATGGTAAATTTTTCAAAAAATAATTTTTTACTGTCGCAAATTTTAAATACGCCGAGGAATGCCTTTTCTATAGTAAATTTTTCATAAAATTATTTTTTACTCTCGTAAATTTTAAAAACGCCGAAGATCGCCATTTCTATAGTAACTTTTACAAAAATTATTTTTTCTGTCGCAAATTTTGAATACGCGAGCAAGACAATCTCTATTGTAAATTTTTCAAAAAATAATTTTTTACTGTCGCAAATTTTAAATACGCCGAGGAATGCCTTTTCTATAGTAAATATTTCATAAAATTATTTTTTACTCTCGCAAATTTTAAATACGCCGAGTATTGCCTTTTCTATAGTAAATTTTTCAATAATTATTTTTTACTGTCGCAAATTTAAAATAGGGCGAGTATGGCCCTTTCTATGGTAAATTTTTCAAAAAATAATTTTTTACTGTCGCAAATTTTAAATACGCCGAGGAATGCCTTTTCTATAGTAAATTTTTCATAAAATTATTTTTTACTCTCGTAAATTTTAAAAACGCCGAAGATCGCCATTTCTATAGTAACTTTTACAAAAATTATTTTTTTCTGTCGCAAATTTTGAATACGCGAGCAAGACAATCTCTATTGTAAATTTTTCAAAAAATAATTTTTTACTGTCCCAAATTTAAAATACGCCAAGGATTGCCTTTTCTATAGTAAATTTTTCAAAAAATTATTTTTTACTCTCGCAAATTTTAAATACGCCGAGGATTGCCTTTTCTATAGTAAATTTTTCAAAAATTATTTTTTACTGTCGCAAATTTAAAATACGGCGAGTATGGCCCTTTCTATGGTAAATTTTTCAAAAAATAATTTTTTACTGTCACAAATTTTAAATACGCCGAGGAATGCCTTTTCTATAGTAAATTTTTCATAGAATTATTTTTTACTGTCGCAAATTTTAAATACGCCGAGGATTGCCTTTTCTATAGTAAATTTTCATAAAATAATTCTTTACTGTCGCAAATTTTAAATACGCCGAGGATTGCCTTTTCAATAGTAAATTTTTCAAAAATTATTTTTTACTGTCGCAAATTTAAAATACGGCGAGTATGGCCCTTTCTATGGTAAATTTTTCAAAAAATAATTTTTTACTGTCACAAATTTTAAATACGCCGAGGATTGCCTTTTCTATAGTAAATTTTGCAAAAAATTATTTTTTACTGTCGCAAATTTTAAATACGCCGAGGATTGCCTTTTCTATAGTAAATTTTTCAAAAATTAGCTTTTACTGTCGCAAATTTTAAATACGCCGAGGATTGCCTTTTCTATTTTAAACTTTTCAAAAAATAATTTTTTACTGTCGCAAATTTTAAGTACGCCGAGGATTGCCTTTTCTATCGTAAATTTTTCAAAAAATAATTTTTTACTGTCGCAAATTTTAAATACGCCGAGGAATGCCTTTTCTATAGTAAATATTTCATAAAATTATTTTTTACTCTCGCAAATTTTAAATACGCCGAGGATTGCCTTTTCTATAGTAAATTTTTCAAAAATTATTTTTTACTGTCGCAAATTTAAAATACGGCGAGTATGGCCCTTTCTATGGTAAATTTTTCAAAAAATAATTTTTTACTGTCACAAATTTTAAATACGCCGAGGAATGCCTTTTCTATAGTAAATTTTTCATAAAATTATTTTTTACTGTAGCAAATTTTAAATACGCCGAATATTGCCTTTTCTATTGTAAACTTTTCCAAAAATTATTTTTCTCTGTCGCCACTTTTAAATACGGCGAGTATGGCCTTTTCTATAATAAATTTTTCAAAAAATTATCTTCAAATGTGGCAAACTTTAAAAACGCCGAGGATTGTTTTTTTAAAGTAAATTTTTCAAAAAATTATTTTTTACTGTCGCAAATTTTAATTACGCCGAGGATTGCCTTTTCAATAGTAAATTTTTCAAAAAATAAATTTTACCGTCGCAAATTTTAAATACGCCGAGGATTGCCTTTTCTATAGTAAATTTTCATAAAATAATTCTTTACTGTCGCAAATTTTAAATACGCCGAGGATTGCCTTTTCAATAGTAAATTTTTCAAAAATTATTTTTTACTGTCGCAAATTTAAAATACGGCGAGTATGGCCCTTTCTATGGTAAATTTTTCAAAAAATAATTTTTTACTGTCACAAATTTTAAATACGCCGAGGATTGCCTTTTCTATAGTAAATTTTGCAAAAAATTATTTTTTACTGTCGCAAATTTTAAATACGCCGAGGATTGCCTTTTCTATAGTAAATTTTTCAAAAATTAGCTTTTACTGTCGCAAATTTTAAATACGCCGAGGATTGCCTTTTCTATTTTAAACTTTTCAAAAAATAATTTTTTACTGTCGCAAATTTTAAGTACGCCGAGGATTGCCTTTTCTATCGTAAATTTTTCAAAAAATAATTTTTTACTGTCGCAAATTTTAAATACGCCGAGGAATGCCTTTTCTATAGTAAATATTTCATAAAATTATTTTTTACTCTCGCAAATTTTAAATACGCCGAGGATTGCCTTTTCTATAGTAAATTTTTCAAAAATTATTTTTTACTGTCGCAAATTTAAAATACGGCGAGTATGGCCCTTTCTATGGTAAATTTTTCAAAAAATAATTTTTTACTGTCACAAATTTTAAATACGCCGAGGAATGCCTTTTCTATAGTAAATTTTTCATAAAATTATTTTTTACTGTAGCAAATTTTAAATACGCCGAATATTGCCTTTTCTATTGTAAACTTTTCCAAAAATTATTTTTCTCTGTCGCCACTTTTAAATACGGCGAGTATGGCCTTTTCTATAATAAATTTTTCAAAAAATTATCTTCAAATGTGGCAAACTTTAAAAACGCCGAGGATTGTTTTTTTAAAGTAAATTTTTCAAAAAATTATTTTTTACTGTCGCAAATTTTAATTACGCCGAGGATTGCCTTTTCAATAGTAAATTTTTCAAAAAATAAATTTTACCGTCGCAAATTTTAAATACGCCGAGGATTGCCTTTTCTATTGTAAATTTTTCAAAAAATTGTTTTTTTCTGTTGCAAATTTTAAATACGCCGAGGATTGCCTTTTCTATAGTAAATTTTTCAAAAATTAGCTTTTACTGTCGCAAATTTTAAATACGCCGAGGATTGCCTTTTCTATTTTAAACTTTTCAAAAAATAATTTTTTACTGTCGCAAATTTTAAGTACGCCGAGGATTGCCTTTTCTATAGTAAATTTTGCAAAAAATTATTTTTTACTGTCGCAAATTTTAAATACGCCGAGGATTGCCTTTTCTATAGTAAATTTTTCAAAAATTAGCTTTTACTGTCGCAAATTTTAAATACGCCGAGGATTGCCTTTTCTATTTTAAACTTTTCAAAAAATAATTTTTTACTGTCGCAAATTTTAAGTACGCCGAGGATTGCCTTTTCTATAGTAAATTTTTCAAAAAATAATTTTTTACTGTCGCAAATTTTAAATACGCCGAGGAATGCCTTTTCTATAGTAAATATTTCATAAAATTATTTTTTACTCTCGCAAATTTTAAATACGCCGAGGATTGCCTTTTCTATAGTAAATTTTTCAAAAATTATTTTTTACTGTCGCAAATTTAAAATACGGCGAGTATGGCCCTTTCTATGGTAAATTTTTCAAAAAATAATTTTTTACTGTCACAAATTTTAAATACGCCGAGGAATGCCTTTTCTATAGTAAATTTTTCATAAAATTATTTTTTACTGTAGCAAATTTTAAATACGCCGAGGATTACATTTTCTATTGTAAACTTTTCAAAAAATAATTTTTTTCTGTCGCAAATTTTAAATACGGCGAGAATGACCTTTTCTATAGTAAATTTTTAAAAAAATTATTTTAACTGTCGCAAATTTTAAAAACCCCGAGGATTGCCTTTTCTATAGTAAATTTTTCAAAAAATTATTTTTTACTGTCGCAAATTTTAATTACGCCGAGGATTGCTTTTCAATAGTAAATTTTTCAAAAAATTAATTTTACCGTCGCAAATTTTAAATACGCCGAGGATTGCCTTTTCTATTGTAAATTTTTCAAAAAATTACTTTTTTCTGTCGCAAATTTTAAATACGGCGAGTATGACCTTTTCTATAGTAAATTTTCCAACAAATTGTTTTCTACCGTCGCAAATTTTAAATACGCCAGGGATTGCCTTTTCTATTGTAAATTTTTCAAAAAATTATTTTTACTGTCGCAAATTCTAAATACGGAGAATATGAACTTTTCTATAGTAAATTTCTCAAAAAATTATTTTGGCTGTCGCAAATTTTAAATACGCCGAGGAATGCCTTTTCTATAGTAAATTTTTCAAAAAATTATTTTTAACTGTCGTAAATTTTAAAAACTCCGAAGATCGCCTTTTCTATTGTAAAGTTTGCAAAAAATTATTTCTTTCGTCGCAAAATATAAAGACGGCGAGGATTGCCTTTTCTTTAGTAAATTTTTCGAAAAATTATTTTTTACGTTCCCAAATTTTAAATACGCCAAGGATTGACTGTTATATAGTAAATATTTCATAAAATAATTTTTTACTGTCGCAAATTTTAAATACGCCGAGGATTGCCTTTTCTATAGTAAATTTTTCAAAAATAATTTTTATTTTCGAAAATTTTGAATACAGCGAGTATGGCCTTTTCTATAGTAAATTTTTCAAAAAATTATTTTTTACTGTCGCAAATTTTAAATACGCCAAGGATTGCCTTTTCTATCGTAAATTTTTCAAAAAATTATTTTTTACTCTCGCAAATTTAAAATACGGCGAGTATGGCCCTTTCTATGGTAAATTTTTCAAAAAATAATTTTTTACTGTCGCAAATTTTAAATACGCCGAGGAATGCCTTTTCTATAGTAAATTTTTCATAAAACTATTTTTTACTCTCGCTAATTTTAAATACGCCGAGGATTGCCTTTTCTATAGTAAATTTTTCAGAAAATTTTTTTTTACCATCGCAAATTTTAATTACGCCGAGGATTGCCTTTTCAATAGTAAATATTTCAAAAAATAAATTTTACCGTCGCAAATGTTAAATACGCCGAGGATTCCCCTTTCTATAGTAAATTTTTCAAACAATAATTTGTTACTGTCGCAAATTTTAAATACGCCGAGAATTGCCTTTTCAATAGTAAATTTTTCAAAAAATTAATTTTACCGTCGCAAATTTTAAATAAGCCGAGGATTGCCTTTTCTATTGTAAATTTTTCAAAAAATTACTTTTTTCTGTCGCAAATTTTAAATACGCCGAAGATTGCCTTTTCTATTGTAAATTTTGCAAAAAATTATTTTTTTCTGTCGCAAAATTTAAAGACGGCGAGGATTGTCTTTTCTTTTGTAAATTTTTCGAAAAATTATTTTTTACGTTGGCAAATTTTAAATACGCCGAGAATTGACTGTTATATAGTAAATATTTCATAAAATAATTTTTTACTGTCGCAAATTTTAAATACGCCGAGGATTGCTTTTCTATAGTAAATTTTTCAAAAGATTATTTTTTACTGTCGCAAATTTAAAATACGGCGAGTATGGCCCTTTCTATGGTAAATTTTTCAAAAAATAATTTTTTACTGTCGCAAATTTTAAATACGCCAAGGATTGCCTTTTCTATAGTAAATTTCTCAAAAAATTATTTTGGCTGTCGCAAATTTTAAATACGCCGAGGAATGCCTTTTCTATAGTAAATTTTTCAAAAAATTATTTTTAACTGTCGTAAATTTTAAAAACTCCGAAGATCGCCTTTTCTATTGTAAAGTTTGCAAAAAATTATTTCTTTCGTCGCAAAATATAAAGACGGCGAGGATTGCCTTTTCTTTAGTAAATTTTTCGAAAAATTATTTTTTAAGTTCGCAAATTTTAAATACGCCAAGGATTGACTGTTATATAGTAAATATTTCATAAAATAATTTTTTACTGTCGCAAATTTTAAATACGCCGAGGATTGCCTTTTCTATAGTAAATTTTTCAAAAAATAATTTTTATTTTCGAAAATTTTGAATACAGCGAGAATGGCCTTTTCTATAGTAAATTTTTCAAAAAATTATTTTTTACTGTCGCAAATTTTAAATACGCCAAGGATTGCCTTTTCTATCGTAAATTTTTCAAAAAATTATTTTTTACTGTCGCAAATTTAAAATACGGCGATTATGGCCCTTTCTATGGTAAATTTTTCAAAAAATAATTTTTTACTGTCGCAAATTTTAAATACGCCAAGGATTGCCTTTTCTATAGTAAATTTTTCATAAAATTATTTTTTACTGTCGCAACTTTTAAATACGCCGAGGGTTGCCTTTTCTATAGTAAATTTTTCAAAAATTATTTTTTACTGTCGCAAATTTAAAATACGGCGAGTATGGCCCTTTCTATGGTAAATTTTTCAAAAAATTATTTTTTACTGTCGCAAATTTTAAATACGCCGAGGAATGCCTTTTCTATAGTAAATTTTTCATAAAATTATTTTTTACTCTCGCTAATTTTAAATACGCCGAGGATTGCCTTTTCTATAGTAAATTTTTCAGAAAATTTTTTTTTACCATCGCAAATTTTAATTACGCCGAGGATTGCCTTTTCAATAGTAAATATTTCAAAAAATAAATTTTACCGTCGCAAATGTTAAATACGCCGAGGATTCCCCTTTCTATAGTAAATTCTTCAAAAAATAATTTGTTACTGTCGCAAATTTTAAATACGCCGAGAATTGCCTTTTCAATAGTAAATTTTTCAAAAAATTAATTTTACCGTCGCAAATTTTAAATAAGCCGAGGATTGCCTTTTCTATTGTAAATTTTTCAAAAAATTACTTTTTTCTGTCGCAAATTTTAAATACGCCGAAGATTGCCTTTTCTATTGTAAATTTTGCAAAAAATTATTTTTTTCTGTCGCAAAATTTAAAGACGGCGAGGATTGCCTTTTCTTTTGTAAATTTTTCGAAAAATTATTTTTTACGTTGGCAAATTTTAAATACGCCGAGAATTGACTGTTATATAGTAAATATTTCATAAAATAATTTTTTACTGTCGCAAATTTTAAATACGCCGAGGATTGCCTTTTCTATAGTAAATTTTTCAAAAAATTATTTTTTACTGTCGCAAATTTAAAATACGGCGAGTATGGCCCTTTCTATGGTAAATTTTTCAAAAAATAATTTTTTACTGTCGCAAATTTTAAATACGCCGAGGAATGCCTTTTCTATAGTAAATTTTTCATAAAATTATTTTTTACTCTCGTAAATTTTAAAAACGCCGAAGATCGCCATTTCTATAGTAACTTTTACAAAAATTATTTTTTCTGTCGCAAATTTTGAATACGCGAGCAAGACAATCTCTATTGTAAATTTTTCAAAAAATAATTTTTTACTGTCGCAAATTTTAAATACGCCGAGGAATGCCTTTTCTATAGTAAATATTTCATAAAATTATTTTTTACTCTCGCAAATTTTAAATACGCCGAGGATTGCCTTTTCTATAGTAAATTTTTCAATAATTATTTTTTACTGTCGCAAATTTAAAATAGGGCGAGTATGGCCCTTTCTATGGTAAATTTTTCAAAAAATAATTTTTTACTGTCGCAAATTTTAAATACGCCGAGGAATGCCTTTTCTATAGTAAATTTTTCATAAAATTATTTTTTACTCTCGTAAATTTTAAAAACGCCGAAGATCGCCATTTCTATAGTAACTTTTACAAAAATTATTTTTTCTGTCGCAAATTTTGAATACGCGAGCAAGACAATCTCTATTGTAAATTTTTCAAAAAATAATTTTTTACTGTCCCAAATTTTAAATACGCCAAGGATTGCCTTTTCTATAGTAAATTTTTCAAAAAATTATTTTTTACTCTCGCAAATTTTAAATACGCCGAGGATTGCCTTTTCTATAGTAAATTTTTCAAAAATTATTTTTTACTGTCGCAAATTTAAAATACGGCGAGTATGGCCCTTTCTATGGTAAATTTTTCAAAAAATAATTTTTTACTGTCACAAATTTTAAATACGCCGAGGAATGCCTTTTCTATAGTAAATTTTTCATAAAATTATTTTTTACTGTCGCAAATTTTAAATACGCCGAGGATTGCCTTTTCTATAGTAAATTTTCATAAAATAATTCTTTACTGTCGCAAATTTTAAATACGCCGAGGATTGCCTTTTCAATAGTAAATTTTTCAAAAATTATTTTTTACTGTCGCAAATTTAAAATACGGCGAGTATGGCCCTTTCTATGGTAAATTTTTCAAAAAATAATTTTTTACTGTCACAAATTTTAAATACGCCGAGGAATGCCTTTTCTATAGTAAATTTTTCATAAAATTATTTTTTACTGTCGCAAATTTTAAATACGCCGAGGATTGCCTTTTCTATAGTAAATTTTCATAAAATTATTTTTTACTGTCGCAAATTTTAAATACGCCGAGGATTGCCTTTTCTATAGTAAATTTTTCAAAAAATTATTTTTTACTGTCGCAAATTTAAAATACGGCGAGTATGGCCCTTTCTATGGTAAATTTTTCAAAAAATAATTTTTTACTGTCGCAAATTTTAAATACGCCAAGGATTGCCTTTTCTATAGTAAATTTTTCATAAAATTATTTTTTACTGTCGCAAATTTTAAATACGCCGAGGATTGACTTTTCTATAGTAAATTTTTCAATAATTATTTTTTACTGTCGCAAATTTAAAATACGGCGAGTATGGCCCTTTCTATGGTAAATTTTTCAAAAAATAATTTTTTACTGTCGCAAATTTTAAATACGCCGAGGAATGCCTTTTCTATAGTAAATTTTTCATAAAATTATTTTTTACTCTCGTAAATTTTAAAAACGCCGAAGATCGCCATTTCTATAGTAACTTTTACAAAAATTATTTTTTCTGTCGCAAATTTTGAATACGCGAGCAAGACAATCTCTATTGTAAATTTTTCAAAAAATAATTTTTTACTGTCGCAAATTTTAAATACGCCGAGTAATGCCTTTTCTATAGTAAATATTTCATAAAATTATTTTTTACTCTCGCAAATTTTAAATACGCCGAGGATTGCCTTTTCTATAGTAAATTTTTCAATAATTATTTTTTACTGTCGCAAATTTAAAATAGGGCGAGTATGGCCCTTTCTATGGTAAATTTTTCAAAAAATAATTTTTTACTGTCGCAAATTTTAAATACGCCGAGGAATGCCTTTTCTATAGTAAATTTTTCATAAAATTATTTTTTACTCTCGTAAATTTTAAAAACGCCGAAGATCGCCATTTCTATAGTAACTTTTACAAAAATTATTTTTTCTGTCGCAAATTTTGAATACGCGAGCAAGACAATCTCTATTGTAAATTTTTCAAAAAATAATTTTTTACTGTCCCAAATTTAAAATACGCCAAGGATTGCCTTTTTATAGTAAATTTTTCAAAAAATTATTTTTTACTCTCGCAAATTTTAAATACGCCGAGGATTGCCTTTTCTATAGTAAATTTTTCAAAAATTATTTTTTACTGTCGCAAATTTAAAATACGGCGAGTATGGCCATTTCTATGGTAAATTTTTCAAAAAATAATTTTTTACTGTCACAAATTTTAAATACGCCGAGGAATGCCTTTTCTATAGTAAATTTTTCATAGAATTATTTTTTACTGTCGCAAATTTTAAATACGCCGAGGATTGCCTTTTCTATAGTAAATTTTCATAAAATAATTCTTTACTGTCGCAAATTTTAAATACGCCGAGGATTGCCTTTTCAATAGTAAATTTTTCAAAAATTATTTTTTACTGTCGCAAATTTAAAATACGGCGAGTATGGCCCTTTCTATGGTAAATTTTTCAAAAAATAATTTTTTACTGTCACAAATTTTAAATACGCCGAGGATTGCCTTTTCTATAGTAAATTTTGCAAAAAATTATTTTTTACTGTCGCAAATTTTAAATACGCCGAGGATTGCCTTTTCTATAGTAAATTTTTCAAAAATTAGCTTTTACTGTCGCAAATTTTAAATACGCCGAGGATTGCCTTTTCTATTTTAAACTTTTCAAAAAATAATTTTTTACTGTCGCAAATTTTAAGTACGCCGAGGATTGCCTTTTCTATCGTAAATTTTTCAAAAAATAATTTTTTACTGTCGCAAATTTTAAATACGCCGAGGAATGCCTTTTCTATAGTAAATATTTCATAAAATTATTTTTTACTCTCGCAAATTTTAAATACGCCGAGGATTGCCTTTTCTATAGTAAATTTTTCAAAAATTATTTTTTACTGTCGCAAATTTAAAATACGGCGAGTATGGCCCTTTCTATGGTAAATTTTTCAAAAAATAATTTTTTACTGTCACAAATTTTAAATACGCCGAGGAATGCCTTTTCTATAGTAAATTTTTCATAAAATTATTTTTTACTGTAGCAAATTTTAAATACGCCGAATATTGCCTTTTCTATTGTAAACTTTTCCAAAAATTATTTTTCTCTGTCGCCACTTTTAAATACGGCGAGTATGGCCTTTTCTATAATAAATTTTTCAAAAAATTATCTTCAAATGTGGCAAACTTTAAAAACGCCGAGGATTGTTTTTTTAAAGTAAATTTTTCAAAAAATTATTTTTTACTGTCGCAAATTTTAATTACGCCGAGGATTGCCTTTTCAATAGTAAATTTTTCAAAAAATAAATTTTACCGTCGCAAATTTTAAATACGCCGAGGATTGCCTTTTCTATTGTAAATTTTTCAAAAAATTGTTTTTTTCTGTTGCCAATTTTAAATACGCCGAGGATTGCCTTTTCTATAGTAAATTTTTCAAAAATTAGCTTTTACTGTCGCAAATTTTAAATACGCCGAGGATTGCCTTTTCTATTTTAAACTTTTCAAAAAATAATTTTTTACTGTCGCAAATTTTAAGTACGCCGAGGATTGCCTTTTCTATAGTAAATTTTGCAAAAAATTATTTTTTACTGTCGCAAATTTTAAATACGCCGAGGATTGCCTTTTCTATAGTAAATTTTTCAAAAATTAGCTTTTACTGTCGCAAATTTTAAATACGCCGAGGATTGCCTTTTCTATTTTAAACTTTTCAAAAAATAATTTTTTACTGTCGCAAATTTTAAGTACGCCGAGGATTGCCTTTTCTATAGTAAATTTTTCAAAAAATAATTTTTTACTGTCGCAAATTTTAAATACGCCGAGGAATGCCTCTTCTATAGTAAATATTTCATAAAATTATTTTTTACTCTCGCAAATTTTAAATACGCCGAGGATTGCCTTTTCTATAGTAAATTTTTCAAAAATTATTTTTTACTGTCGCAAATTTAAAATACGGCGAGTATGGCCCTTTCTATGGTAAATTTTTCAAAAAATAATTTTTTACTGTCACAAATTTTAAATACGCCGAGGAATGCCTTTTCTATAGTAAATTTTTCATAAAATTATTTTTTACTGTAGCAAATTTTAAATACGCCGAGGATTACATTTTCTATTGTAAACTTTTCAAAAAATAATTTTTTTCTGTCGCAAATTTTAAATACGGCGAGAATGACCTTTTCTATAGTAAATTTTTAAAAAAATTATTTTAACTGTCGCAAATTTTAAAAACCCCGAGGATTGCCTTTTCTATAGTAAATTTTTCAAAAAATTATTTTTTACTGTCGCAAATTTTAATTACGCCGAGGATTGCCTTTTCAATAGTAAATTTTTCAAAAAATTAATTTTACCGTCGCAAATTTTAAATACGCCGAGGATTGCCTTTTCTATTGTAAATTTTTCAAAAAATTACTTTTTTCTGTCGCAAATTTTAAATACGGCGAGTATGACCTTTTCTATAGTAAATTTTCCAACAAATTGTTTTCTACCGTCGCAAATTTTAAATACGCCAGGGATTGCCTTTTCTATTGTAAATTTTTCAAAAAATTATTTTTACTGTCGCAAATTCTAAATACGGAGAATATGAACTTTTCTATAGTAAATTTCTCAAAAAATTATTTTGGCTGTCGCAAATTTTAAATACGCCGAGGAATGCCTTTTCTATAGTAAATTTTTCAAAAAATTATTTTTAACTGTCGTAAATTTTAAAAACTCCGAAGATCGCCTTTTCTATTGTAAAGTTTGCAAAAAATTATTTCTTTCGTCGCAAAATATAAAGACGGCGAGGATTGCCTTTTCTTTAGTAAATTTTTCGAAAAATTATTTTTTACGTTCGCAAATTTTAAATACGCCAAGGATTGACTGTTATATAGTAAATATTTCATAAAATAATTTTTTACTGTCGCAAATTTTAAATACGCCGAGGATTGCCTTTTCTATAGTAAATTTTTCAAAAAATAATTTTTATTTTCGAAAATTTTGAATATAGCGAGTATGGCCTTTTCTATAGTAAATTTTTCAAAAAATAATTTTTTACTGTCGCAAATTTTAAGTACGCCGAGGATTGCCTTTTCTATAGTAAATTTTTCAAAAAATAATTTTTTACTGTCGCAAATTTTAAATACGCCGAGGAATGCCTCTTCTATAGTAAATATTTCATAAAATTATTTTTTACTCTCGCAAATTTTAAATACGCCGAGGATTGCCTTTTCTATAGTAAATTTTTCAAAAATTATTTTTTACTGTCGCAAATTTAAAATACGGCGAGTATGGCCCTTTCTATGGTAAATTTTTCAAAAAATAATTTTTTACTGTCACAAATTTTAAATACGCCGAGGAATGCCTTTTCTATAGTAAATTTTTCATAAAATTATTTTTTACTGTAGCAAATTTTAAATACGCCGAGGATTACATTTTCTATTGTAAACTTTTCAAAAAATAATTTTTTTCTGTCGCAAATTTTAAATACGGCGAGAATGACCTTTTCTATAGTAAATTTTTAAAAAAATTATTTTAACTGTCGCAAATTTTAAAAACCCCGAGGATTGCCTTTTCTATAGTAAATTTTTCAAAAAATTATTTTTTACTGTCGCAAATTTTAATTACGCCGAGGATTGCCTTTTCAATAGTAAATTTTTCAAAAAATTAATTTTACCGTCGCAAATTTTAAATACGCCGAGGATTGCCTTTTCTATTGTAAATTTTTCAAAAAATTACTTTTTTCTGTCGCAAATTTTAAATACGGCGAGTATGACCTTTTCTATAGTAAATTTTCCAACAAATTGTTTTCTACCGTCGCAAATTTTAAATACGCCAGGGATTGCCTTTTCTATTGTAAATTTTTCAAAAAATTATTTTTACTGTCGCAAATTCTAAATACGGAGAATATGAACTTTTCTATAGTAAATTTCTCAAAAAATTATTTTGGCTGTCGCAAATTTTAAATACGCCGAGGAATGCCTTTTCTATAGTAAATTTTTCAAAAAATTATTTTTAACTGTCGTAAATTTTAAAAACTCCGAAGATCGCCTTTTCTATTGTAAAGTTTGCAAAAAATTATTTCTTTCGTCGCTAAATATAAAGACGGCGAGGATTGCCTTTTCTTTAGTAAATTTTTCGAAAAATTATTTTTTACGTTCGCAAATTTTAAATACGCCAAGGATTGACTGTTATATAGTAAATATTTCATAAAATAATTTTTTACTGTCGCAAATTTTAAATACGCCGAGGATTGCCTTTTCTATAGTAAATTTTTCAAAAAATAATTTTTATTTTCGAAAATTTTGAATACAGCGAGTATGGCCTTTTCTATAGTAAATTTTTCAAAAAATTATTTTTTACTGTCGCAAATTTTAAATACGCCAAGGATTGCCTTTTCTATCGTAAATTTTTCAAAAAATTATTTTTTACTGTCGCAAATTTAAAATACGGCGATTATGGCCCTTTCTATGGTAAATTTTTCAAAAAATAATTATTTACTGTCGCAAATTTTAAATACGCCAAGGATTGCCTTTTCTATAGTAAATTTTTCATAAAATTATTTTTTACTGTCGCAACTTTTAAATACGCCGAGGGTTGCCTTTTCTATAGTAAATTTTTCAAAAATTATTTTTTACTGTCGCAAATTTAAAATACGGCGAGTATGGCCCTTTCTATGGTAAATTTTTCAAAAAATAATTTTTTACTGTCGCAAATTTTAAATACGCCGAGGAATGCCTTTTCTATAGTAAATTTTTCATAAAATTATTTTTTACTCTCGCTAATTTTAAATACGCCGAGGATTGCCTTTTCTATAGTAAATTTTTCAGAAAATTTTTTTTTACCATCGCAAATTTTAATTACGCCGAGGATTGCCTTTTCAATAGTAAATATTTCAAAAAATAAATTTTACCGTCGCAAATGTTAAATACGCCGAGGATTCCCCTTTCTATAGTAAATTTTTCCAAAAATAATTTGTTACTGTCGCAAATTTTAAATACGCCGAGAATTGCCTTTTCAATAGTAAATTTTTCAAAAAATTAATTTTACCGTCGCAAATTTTAAATAAGCCGAGGATTGCCTTTTCTATTGTAAATTTTTCAAAAATTGCTTTTTTCTGTCGCAAATTTTAAATACGCCGAAGATTGCCTTTTCTATTGTAAATTTTGCAAAAAATTATTTTTTTCTGTCGCAAAATTTAAAGACGGCGAGGATTGCCTTTTCTTTTGTAAATTTTTCGAAAAATTATTTTTTACGTTGGCAAATTTTAAATACGCCGAGAATTGACTGTTATATAGTAAATATTTCATAAAATAATTTTTTACTGTCGCAAATTTTAAATACGCCGAGGATTGCCTTTTCTATAGTAAATTTTTCAAAAAATTATTTTTTACTGTCGCAAATTTAAAATACGGCGAGTATGGCCCTTTCTATGGTAAATTATTCAAAAAATAATTTTTTACTGTCGCAAATTTTAAATACGCCAAGGATTGCCTTTTCTATAGTAAATTTTTCATAAAATTATTTTTTACTGTCGCAAATTTTAAATACGCCGAGGATTGACTTTTCTATAGTAAATTTTTCAATAATTATTTTTTACTGTCGGAAATTTAAAATACGGCGAGTATGGCCCTTTCTATGGTAAATTTTTCAAAAAATAATTTTTTACTGTCGCAAATTTTAAATACGCCGAGGAATGCCTTTTCTATAGTAAATTTTTCATAAAATTATTTTTTACTCTCGTAAATTTTAAAAACGCCGAAGATCGCCATTTCTATAGTAACTTTTACAAAAATTATTTTTTCTGTCGCAAATTTTGAATACGCGAGCAAGACAATCTCTATTGTAAATTTTTCAAAAAATAATTTTTTACTGTCGCAAATTTTAAATACGCCGAGGAATGCCTTTTCTATAGTAAATATTTCATAAAATTATTTTTTACTCTCGCAAATTTTAAATACGCAGAGGATTGCCTTTTCTATAGTAAATTTTTCAATAATTATTTTTTACTGTCGCAAATTTAAAATAGGGCGAGTATGGCCCTTTCTATGGTAAATTTTTCAAAAAATAATTTTTTACTGTCGCAAATTTTAAATACGCCGAGGAATGCCTTTTCTATAGTAAATTTTTCATAAAATTATTTTTTACTCTCGTAAATTTTAAAAACGCCGAAGATCGCCATTTCTATAGTAACTTTTACAAAAATTATTTTTTCTGTCGCAAATTTTGAATACGCGAGCAAGACAATCTCTATTGTAAATTTTTCAAAAAATAATTTTTTACTGTCCCAAATTTTAAATACGCCAAGGATTGCCTTTTCTATAGTAAATTTTTCAAAAAATTATTTTTTACTCTCGCAAATTTTAAATACGCCGAGGATTGCCTTTTCTATAGTAAATTTTTCAAAAATTATTTTTTACTGTCGCAAATTTAAAATACGGCGAGTATGGCCCTTTCTATGGTAAATTTTTCAAAAAATAATTTTTTACTGTCACAAATTTTAAATACGCCGAGGAATGCCTTTTCTATAGTAAATTTTTCATAAAATTATTTTTTACTGTCGCAAATTTTAAATACGCCGAGGATTGCCTTTTCTATAGTAAATTTTCATAAAATAATTCTTTACTGTCGCAAATTTTAAATACGCCGAGGATTGCCTTTTCAATAGTAAATTTTTCAAAAATTATTTTTTACTGTCGCAAATTTAAAATACGGCGAGTATGGCCCTTTCTATGGTAAATTTTTCAAAAAATAATTTTTTACTGTCACAAATTTTAAATACGCCGAGGATTGCCTTTTCTATAGTAAATTTTGCAAAAAATTATTTTTTACTGTCGCAAATTTTAAATACGCCGAGGATTGCCTTCTCAATAGTAAATTTTTCAAAAAATAAATTTTACCGTCGCAAATTTTAAATACGCCGAGGATTGCCTTTTCTATTGTAAATTTTTCAAAAAATTGTTTTTTTCTGTCGCAAATTTTAAATACGGCGAGTATGACCTTTTCTATAGTAAATTTTCCAACAAATTATTTTCTACCGCCACAAATTTTAAATACGCCAGGGATTGCCTTTTCTATTGTAAATTTTTCAAAAAATTATTTTTTTCTGACGCAAATTTTAAATACGGCGAGAATGACCTTTTCTATAGTAAATTTTTCAAAAAATAATTTTTTACTGTCGCAAATTTTAAATACGCCGAGGAATGCCTTTTCTATAGTAAATTTTTCAAAAATTAGCTTTTACTGTCGCAAATTTTAAATACGCCGAGGATTTCCTTTTCTATTTTAAACTTTTCAAAAAAATAATTTTTTACTGTCGCAAATTTTAAGTACGCCGAGGATTGCCTTTTCTATAGTAAATTTTTCAAAAAATAATTTTTTACTGTCGCAAATTTTAAATACGCCGAGGAATGCCTTTTCTATAGTAAATATTTCATAAAATTATTTTTTACTCTCGCAAATTTTAAATACGCCGAGGATTGCCTTTTCTATAGTAAATTTTTCAAAAATTATTTTTTACTGTCGCAAATTTAAAATACGGCGAGTATGGCCCTTTCTATGGTAAATTTTTCAAAAAATAATTTTTTACTGTCACAAATTTTAAATACGCCGAGGAATGCCTTTTCTATAGTAAATTTTTCATAAAATTATTTTTTACTGTAGCAAATTTTAAATACGCCGAATATTGCCTTTTCTATTGTAAACTTTTCCAAAAATTATTTTTCTCTGTCGCCACTTTTAAATACGGCGAGTATGGCCTTTTCTATAATAAATTTTTCAAAAAATTATCTTCAAATGTGGCAAACTTTAAAAACGCCGAGGATTGTTTTTTTAAAGTAAATTTTTCAAAAAATTATTTTTTACTGTCGCAAATTTTAATTACGCCGAGGATTGCCTTTTCAATAGTAAATTTTTCAAAAAATAAATTTTACCGTCGCAAATTTTAAATACGCCGAGGATTGCCTTTTCTATTGTAAATTTTTCAAAAAATTGTTTTTTTCTGTCGCAAATTTTAAATACGGCGAGTATGACCTTTTCTATAGTAAATTTTCCAACAAATTATTTTCTACCGCCACAAATTTTAAATACGCCAGGGATTGCCTTTTCTATTGTAAATTTTTCAAAAAATTATTTTTTTCTGACGCAAATTTTAAATACGGCGAGAATGACCTTTTCTATAGTAAATTTTTAAAAAAATTATTTTAACTGTCGCAAATTTTAAAAACCCCGAGGATTGCCTTTTCTATAGTAAATTTTTCAAAAAATTATTTTTTACTGTCGCAAATTTTAATTACGCCGAGGATTGCTTTTCAATAGTAAATTTTTCAAAAAATTAATTTTACCGTCGCAAATTTTAAATACGCCGAGGATTGCCTTTTCTATTGTAAATTTTTCAAAAAATTACTTTTTTCTGTCGCAAATTTTAAATACGGCGAGTATGACCTTTTCTATAGTAAATTTTCCAACAAATTGTTTTCTACCGTCGCAAATTTTAAATACGCCAGGGATTGCCTTTTCTATTGTAAATTTTTCAAAAAATTATTTTTACTGTCGCAAATTCTAAATACGGAGAATATGAACTTTTCTATAGTAAATTTCTCAAA
This sequence comes from Dioctria rufipes, assembly GCA_963924295.1. NCBI lineage: Eukaryota > Metazoa > Arthropoda > Insecta > Diptera > Asilidae > Dioctria > Dioctria rufipes. Next base: position 126,891 of record CAWUPM010000753.1, read on the forward strand.
AAATTATTTTGGCTGTCGCAAATTTTAAATACGCCGAGGAATGCCTTTTCTATAGTAAATTTTTCAAAAAATTATTTTTAATTGTCGTAAATTTTAAAAACTCCGAAGATCGCCTTTTCTATTGTAAAGTTTGCAAAAAATTATTTCTTTCGTCGCAAAATATAAAGACGGCGAGGATTGCCTTTTCTTTAGTAAATTTTTCGAAAAATTATTTTTTACGTTCGCAAATTTTAAATACGCCAAGGATTGACTGTTATATAGTAAATATTTCATAAAATAATTTTTTACTGTCGCAAATTTTAAATACGCCGAGGATTGCCTTTTCTATAGTAAATTTTTCAAAAAATAATTTTTATTTTCGAAAATTTTGAATACAGCGAGTATGGCCTTTTCTATAGTAAATTTTTCAAAAAATTATTTTTTACTGTCGCAAATTTTAAATACGCCAAGGATTGCCTTTTCAATCGTAAATTTTTCAAAAAATTATTTTTTACAGTCGCAAATTTAAAATACGGCGATTATGGCCCTTTCTATGGTAAATTTTTCAAAAAATAATTTTTTACTGTCGCAAATTTTAAATACGCCAAGGATTGCCTTTTCTATAGTAAATTTTTCATAAAATTATTTTTTACTGTCGCAACTTTTAAATACGCCGAGGGTTGCCTTTTCTATAGTAAATTTTTCAAAAATTATTTTTTACTGTCGCAAATTTAAAATACGGCGAGTATGGCCCTTTCTATGGTAAATTTTTCAAAAAATAATTTTTTACTGTCGCAAATTTTAAATACGCCGAGGAATGCCTTTTCTATAGTAAATTTTTCATAAAATTATTTTTTACTCTTGCTAATTTTAAATACGCCGAGGATTGCCTTTTCTATAGTAAATTTTTCAGAAAATTTTTTTTTACCATCGCAAATTTTAATTACGCCGAGGATTGCCTTTTCAATAGTAAATATTTCAAAAAATAAATTTTACCGTCGCAAATGTTAAATACGCCGAGGATTCCCCTTTCTATAGTAAATTTTCAAAAAATAATTTGTTACTGTCGCAAATTTTAAATACGCCGAGAATTGCCTTTTCAATAGTAAATTTTTCAAAAAATTAATTTTACCGTCGCAAATTTTAAATAAGCCGAGGATTGCCTTTTCTATTGTAAATTTTTCAAAAAATTACTTTTTTCTGTCGCAAATTTTAAATACGCCGAAGATTGCCTTTTCTATTGTAAATTTTGCAAAAAATTATTTTTTTCTGTCGCAAAATTTAAAGACGGCGAGGATTGCCTTTTCTTTTGTAAATTTTTCGAAAAATTATTTTTTACGTTGGCAAATTTTAAATACGCCGAAAATTGACTGTTATATAGTAAATATTTCATAAAATAATTTTTTACTGTCGCAAATTTTAAATACGCCGATGATTGCCTTTTCTATAGTAAATTTTTCAAAAAATTATTTTTTTACTGTCGCAAATTTAAAATACGGCGAGTATGGCCCTTTCTATGGTAAATTTTTCAAAAAATAATTTTTTATTGTCGCAAATTTTAAATACGCCAAGGATTGCCTTTTCTATAGTAAATTTTTCATAAAATTATTTTTTACTGTCGCAAATTTTAAATACGCCGAGGATTGACTTTTCTATAGTAAATTTTTCAATAATTATTTTTTACTGTCGCAAATTTAAAATACGGCGAGTATGGCCCTTTCTATGGTAAATTTTTCAAAAAATAATTTTTTACTGTCGCAAATTTTAAATACGCCGAGGAATGCCTTTTCTATAGTAAATTTTTCATAAAATTATTTTTTACTCTCGTAAATTTTAAAAACGCCGAAGATCGCCATTTCTATAGTAACTTTTACAAAAATTATTTTTTCTGTCGCAAATTTTGAATACGCGAGCAAGACAATCTCTATTGTAAATTTTTCAAAAAATAATTTTTTACTGTCGCAAATTTTAAATACGCCGAGGAATGCCTTTTCTATAGTAAATATTTCATAAAATTATTTTTTACTCTCGCAAATTTTAAATACGCCGAGGATTGCCTTTTCTATAGTAAATTTTTCAATAATTATTTTTTACTGTCGCAAATTTAAAATACGGCGAGTATGGCCCTTTCTATGGTAAATTTTTCAAAAAATAATTTTTTACTGTCGCAAATTTTAAATACGCCGAGGAATGCCTTTTCTATAGTAAATTTTTCATAAAATTATTTTTTTCTCTCGTAAATTTTAAAAACGCCGAAGATCGCCATTTCTATAGTAACTTTTACAAAAATTATTTTTTCTGTCGCAAATTTTGAATACGCGAGCAAGACAATCTCTATTGTAAATTTTTCAAAAAATAATTTTTTACTGTCCCAAATTTTAAATACGCCAAGGATTGCCTTTTCTATAGTAAATTTTTCAAAAAATTATTTTTTACTCTCGCAAATTTTAAATACGCCGAGGATTGCCTTTTCTATAGTAAATTTTTCAAAAATTATTTTTTACTGTCGCAAATTTAAAATACGGCGAGTATGGCCCTTTCTATGGTAAATTTTTCAAAAAATAATTTTTTACTGTCACAAATTTTAAATACGCCGAGGAATGCCTTTTCTATAGTAAATTTTTCATAAAATTATTTTTTACTGTCGCAAATTTTAAATACGCCGAGGATTGCCTTTTCTATAGTAAATTTTCATAAAATAATTCTTTACTGTCGCAAATTTTAAATACGCCGAGGATTGCCTTTTCAATAGTAAATTTTTCAAAAATTATTTTTTACTGTCGCAAATTTAAAATACGGCGAGTATGGCCCTTTCTATGGTAAATTTTTCAAAAAATAATTTTTTACTGTCACAAATTTTAAATACGCCGAGGATTGCCTTTTCTATAGTAAATTTTGCAAAAAATTATTTTTTACTGTCGCAAATTTTAAATACGCCGAGGATTGCCTTTTCTATAGTAAATTTTTCAAAAATTAGCTTTTACTGTCGCAAATTTTAAATACGCCGAGGATTGCCTTTTCTATTTTAAACTTTTCAAAAAATAATTTTTTACTGTCGCAAATTTTAAGTACGCCGAGGATTGCCTTTTCTATAGTAAATTTTTCAAAAAATAATTTTTTACTGTCGCAAATTTTAAATACGCCGAGGAATGCCTTTTCTATAGTAAATATTTCATAAAATTATTTTTTACTCTCGCAAATTTTAAATACGCCGAGGATTGCCTTTTTTATAGTAAATTTTTCAAAAATTATTTTTTACTGTCGCAAATTTAAAATACGGCGAGTATGGCCCTTTCTATGGTAAATTTTTCAAAAAATAATTTTTTACTGTCACAAATTTTAAATACGCCGAGGAATGCCTTTTCTATAGTAAATTTTTCATAAAATTATTTTTTACTGTAGCAAATTTTAAATACGCCGAATATTGCCTTTTCTATTGTAAACTTTTCCAAAAATTATTTTTCTCTGTCGCCACTTTTAAATACTGCGAGTATGGCCTTTTCTATAATAAATTTTTCAAAAAATTATCTTCAAATGTGGCAAACTTTAAAAACGCCGAGGATTGTTTTTTTAAAGTAAATTTTTCAAAAAATTATTTTTTACTGTCGCAAATTTTAATTACGCCGAGGATTGCCTTTTCAATAGTAAATTTTTCAAAAAATAAATTTTACCGTCGCAAATTTTAAATACGCCGAGGATTGCCTTTTCTATTGTAAATTTTTCAAAAAATTGTTTTTTTCTGTCGCAAATTTTAAATACGGCGAGTATGACCTTTTCTATAGTAAATTTTCCAACAAATTATTTTCTACCGCCACAAATTTTAAAATACGCCAGGGATTGCCTTTTCTATTGTAAATTTTTCAAAAAATTATTTTTTTCTGACGCAAATTTTAAATACGGCGAGAATGACCTTTTCTATAGCAAATTTTTCAAAAAATTATTTTTAACTGTCGCAAATTTTAAAAACCCCGAGGATTGCCTTTTCTATAGTAAATTTTTCAAAAAATTACTTTTTACTGTCGCAAATTTTAATTACGCCGACGATTGGTTTTCAATAGTAAATTTTTCAAAAAATAAATTTTACCGTCGCAAATTTTAAATACGCCGAGGATTGCCTTTTCTATTGTAAATTTTTCAAAAAATTGTTTTTTTCTGTCGCAAATTTTAAATACGGCGAGTATGACCTTTTCTATAGTAAATTTTCCAACAAATTATTTTCTACCGCCACAAATTTTAAATACGCCAGGGATTGCCTTTTCTATTGTAAATTTTTCAAAAAATTATTTTTACTGTCGCAAATTTTAAATACGGAGAGTATGACCTTTTCTATAGTAAAATTCTCAAATAATTATTTTGGCTGTCGCAAATTTTAAATACGGCGAGGAATGCCTTTTCTATAGTAAATTTTTCAAAAAATTATATTTAACTGTCGCAAATTTTAAAAACGCCGAGGATTGCCTTTTCTATAGTAAATTTTTCAGCAATTTTTTTTTTACCTTCGCAAATTTTAATTACGCCGAGGATTGCCTTTTCAATAGTAAATATTTCAAAAAATAAATTTTACCGTCGCAAATGTTAAATACGCCGAGAATTGCCCTTTCTATAGTAAATTTTTCAAAAAATAATTTGTTACTGCCGCAAATTTTAAATTGGCCCAGGATTCCCTTTTCTATTATAAATTTTACAAAAAATTATTTTTTACTGTCGCAAATTTAAATTACGGTGAGTATGGCCCTTTCTATAGTAAATTTTTCAAAAAATTATTTTTTACTATCAGAAATTTTAATTTCGCCGAGGATTGCCTTTTCTATAGTAACTTTTTCAAAAATTATTTTTTCTGTCGCAAATTTTGAATACGCGAATATGGCCTTTTCTATTGTAGATTTTTCAAAAAATAATTTTTTACTGTCGCAAATTTTAAGTACGCCGAGGATTGCCTTTTCTATAGTAAATTTTTAAAAAAATAATTTTTTACTGTCGCAAATTTTAAATAAACCGAATATGGCCTTTCTATAGTAAATTATTCAAAAAATAATATTTTACTGTCGAAAGTTTAAAATACGCCGAGGATTGCCTTTTCTATAGTAAATTTTCCAACAAATTATTTTTAATTGTCGCAAATTTTAAAAACGCCGAGGAGTGCCTTTTCTATAGTGAATTTTTCAAAAAATTATTTTTAACTGTCGCAAATTTTAAAAACGCCGAAGATTGCCTTTTCTATAGTAAATTTTTCAAAAAATTATTTTTAAATGTCGCAAATTTTAAAAACGCCGAGGATTGCCTTTTCTATAGTAAATTTTTCAGAAATTTTTTTTTTACCGTCGCAAATTTTAATTACCCCGAGGATTGCCTTTTCAATAGTAAATATTTCAAAAAATAAATTTTACCGTCGCTAATGTTAAATACGCCGAGGATTGCCCTTTCTATAGTAAATTTTTCAAAAAATAATTTGTTACTGCCGCAAATTTTAAATACGCCGAGAATTGCCTTTTCTATAGTAAATTTTTCAAAAATTATTTTTTACTCTCGCAAATTTTAAATACGCCGATGATTGCCTTTTCTATAGTAAATTTCCAAAAAATTATTTTTTACCCTCGCAAATTTAAATACGCCGAGGATTGCCTTTTCTATAGTAAATTTTCATAAAATGACTTTTTACTGTCGCAAATTTTAAATACGCCGAGGATTGCCTTTTATATTGTAAATTTTTCAAAAATTATTTTTACTGTCGCAAATTTTAAATACGCCGAGGATTGCCTTTTCTATAGTAAATTTTTCAAAAATTATCTTTTACTGTCGCAAATTTTAAATACGCCGAGGATTACATTTTCTATTGTAAACTTTTCAAAAAATAATTTTTTTCTGTCGCAAATTTTAAATACGGCGAGAATGACCTTTTCTATAGTAAATTTTTAAAAAAATTATTTTAACTGTCGCAAATTTTAAAAACCCCGAGGATTGCCTTTTCTATAGTAAATTTTTCAAAAAATTATTTTTTACTGTCGCAAATTTTAATTACGCCGAGGATTGCTTTTCAATAGTAAATTTTTCAAAAATTTAATTTTACCGTCGCAAATTTTAAATACGCCGAGGATTGCCTTTTCTATTGTAAATTTTTCAAAAAATTACTTTTTTCTGTCGCAAATTTTAAATACGGCGAGTATGACCTTTTCTATAGTAAATTTTCCAACAAATTGTTTTCTACCGTCGCAAATTTTAAATACGCCAGGGATTGCCTTTTCTATTGTAAATTTTTCAAAAAATTATTTTTACTGTCGCAAATTCTAAATACGGAGAATATGAACTTTTCTATAGTAAATTTCTCAAAAAATTATTTTGGCTGTCGCAAATTTTAAATACGCCGAGGAATGCCTTTTCTATAGTAAATTTTTCAAAAAATTATTTTTAACTGTCGTAAATTTTAAAAACTCCGAAGATCGCCTTTTCTATTGTAAAGTTTGCAAAAAATTATTTCTTTCGTCGCAAAATATAAAGACGGCGAGGATTGCCTTTTCTTTAGTAAATTTTTCGAAAAATTATTTTTTACGTTCGCAAATTTTAAATACGCCAAGGATTGACTGTTATATAGTAAATATTTCATAAAATAATTTTTTACTGTCGCAAATTTTAAATACGCCGAGGATTGCCTTTTCTATAGTAAATTTTTCAAAAAATAATTTTTATTTTCGAAAATTTTGAATACAGCGAGTATGGCCTTTTCTATAGTAAATTTTTCAAAAAATTATTTTTTACTGTCGCAAATTTTAAATACGCCAAGGATTGCCTTTTCTATCGTAAATTTTTCAAAAAATTATTTTTTACTGTCGAAAATTTAAAATACGGCGATTATGGCCCTTTCTATGGTAAATTTTTCAAAAATAATTTTTTACTGTCGCAAATTTTAAATACGCCAAGGATTGCCTTTTCTATAGTAAAATTTTCATAAAATTATTTTTTACTGTCGCAACTTTTAAATACGCCGAGGGTTGCCTTTTCTATAGTAAATTTTTCAAAAATTATTTTTTACTGTCGCAAATTTAAAATACGGCGAGTATGGCCCTTTCTATGGTAAATTTTTCAAAAAATAATTTTTTACTGTCGCAAATTTTAAATACGCCGAGGAATGCCTTTTCTATAGTAAATTTTTCATAAAATTATTTTTTTACTCTCGCTAATTTTAAATACGCCGAGGATTGCCTTTTCTATAGTAAATTTTTCAGAAATTTTTTTTTTACCATCGCAAATTTTAATTACGCCGAGGATTGCCTTTTCAATAGTAAATATTTCAAAAAATAAATTTTACCGTCGCAAATGTTAAATACGCCGAGGATTCCCCTTTCTATAGTAAATTTTTCAAAAAATAATTTGTTACTGTCGCAAATTTTAAATACGCCGAGAATTGCCTTTTCAATAGTAAATTTTTCAAAAAATTAATTTTACCGTCGCAAATTTTAAATAAGCCGAGGATTGCCTTTTCTATTGTAAATTTTTCAAAAAATTACTTTTTTCTGTCGCAAATTTTAAATACGCCGAAGATTGCCTTTTCTATTGTAAATTTTGCAAAAAATTATTTTTTTCTGTCGCAAAATTTAAAGACGGCGAGGATTGCCTTTTCTTTTGTAAATTTTTCGAAAAATTATTTTTTACGTTCGCAAATTTTAAATACGCCGAGAATTGACTGTTATATAGTAAATATTTCATAAAATAATTTTTTACTGTCGCAAATTTTAAATACGCCGAGGATTGCCTTTTCTATAGTAAATTTTTCAAAAAATTATTTTTTACTGTCGCAAATTTAAAATACGGCGAGTATGGCCCTTTCTATGGTAAATTTTTCAAAAAATAATTTTTTACTGTCGCAAATTTTAAATACGCCAAGGATTGCCTTTTCTATAGTAAATTTTTCATAAAATTATTTTTTACTGTCGCAAATTTTAAATACACCGAGGATTGACTTTTCTATAATAAATTTTTCAAAATTATTTTTTACTGTCGCAAATTTAAAATACGGCGAGTATGGCGCTTTCTATGGTAAATTTTTCAAAAAATAATTTTTTACTGTCGCAAATTTTAAATACGCCGAGGAATGCCTTTTCTATAGTAAATATTTCATAAAATTATTTTTTACTCTCGCAAATTTTAAATACGCCGAGGATTGCCTTTTCTATAGTAAATTTTTCAAAAATTATTTTTTACTGTCGCAAATTTAAAATACGGCGAGTATGGCCCTTTCTATGGTAAATTTTTCAAAAAATAATTTTTTACTGTCGCAAATTTTAAATACGCCGAGGAATGCCTTTTCTATAGTAAATTTTTCATAAAATTATTTTTTACTCTCGTAAATTTTAAAAACGCCGAAGATCGCCATTTCTATGGTAACTTTTACAAAAATTATTTTTTCTGTCGCAAATTTTGAATACGCGAGCAAGACAATCTCTATTGTAAACTTTTCAAAAAATAATTTTTTACTGTCCCAAATTTTAAATACGCCGAGGATTGCCTTTTCTATAGTAAATTTTTCAAAAAATTATTTTTTAATCTCGCAAATTTTAAATACGCCGAGGATTGCCTTTTCTATAGTAAATTTTTCAAAAATTATTTTTTACTGTCGCAAATTTAAAATACGGCGAGTATGGCCCTTTCTATGGTAAATTTTTCAAAAAATAATTTTTTACTGTCACAAATTTTAAATACGCCGAGGAATGCCTTTTCTATAGTAAATTTTTCATAAAATTATTTTTTACTGTCGCAAATTTTAAATACGCCGAGGATTGCCTTTTCTATAGTAAATTTTCATAAAATAATTCTTTACTGTCGCAAATTTTAAATACGCCGAGGATTGCCTTTTCTATAGTAAATTTTCCAACAAATTATTTTTAATTGTCGCAAATTTTAAAAACGCCGAGGAGTGCCTTTTCTATAGTGAATTTTTCAAAAAATTATTTTTAACTGTCGCAAATTTTAAAAACGCCGAAGATTGCCTTTTCTATAGTAAATTTTTCCAAAAATTATTTTTAAATGTCGCAAATTTTAAAAACGCCGAGGATTGCCTTTTCTATAGTAAATTTTTCAGAAATTTTTTTTTTACCGTCGCAAATTTTAATTACCCCGAGGATTGCCTTTTCAATAGTAAATATTTCAAAAAATAAATTTTACCGTCGCTAATGTTAAATACGCCGAGGATTGCCCTTTCTATAGTAAATTTTTCAAAAAATAATTTGTTACTGCCGCAAATTTTAAATACGCCGAGAATTGCCTTTTCTATAGTAAATTTTTCAAAAAATTATTTTTTACTCTCGCAAATATTAAATACGCCGATGATTGCCTTTTCTATAGTAAATTTCCAAAAAATTATTTTTTACCCTCGCAAATTTTAAATACGCCGAGGATTGCCTTTTCTATAGTAAATTTTCATAAAATGACTTTTTACTGTCGCAAATTTTAAATACGCCGAGGATTGCCTTTTATATTGTAAATTTTTCAAAAATTATCTTTTACTGTCGCAAATTTTAAATACGCCGAGGATTGCCTTTTCTATAATAAATTTTTCAAAAATTATCTTTTACTGTCGCAAATTTTAAATACGCCGAGGATTACATTTTCTATTGTAAACTTTTCAAAAAATAATTTTTTTCTGTCGCAAATTTTAAATACGGCGAGAATGACCTTTTCTATAGTAAATTTTTAAAAAAATTATTTTAACTGTCGCAAATTTTAAAAACCCCGAGGATTGCCTTTTCTATAGTAAATTTTTCAAAAAATTATTTTTTACTGTCGCAAATTTTAATTACGCCGAGGATTGCTTTTCAATAGTAAATTTTTCAAAAAATTAATTTTACCGTCGCAAATTTTAAATACGCCGAGGATTGCCTTTTCTATTGTAAATTTTTCAAAAAATTACTTTTTTCTGTCGCAAATTTTAAATACGGCGAGTATGACCTTTTCTATAGTAAATTTTCCAACAAATTGTTTTCTACCGTCGCAAATTTTAAATACGCCAGGGATTGCCTTTTCTATTGTAAATTTTTCAAAAAATTATTTTTACTGTCGCAAATTCTAAATACGGAGAATATGAACTTTTCTATAGTAAATTTCTCAAAAAATTATTTTGGCTGTCGCAAATTTTAAATACGCCGAGGAATGCCTTTTCTATAGTAAATTTTTCAAAAAATTATTTTTAACTGTCGTAAATTTTAAAAACTCCGAAGATCGCCTTTTCTATTGTAAAGTTTGCAAAAAATTATTTCTTTCGTCGCAAAATATAAAGACGGCGAGGATTGCCTTTTCTTTAGTAAATTTTTCGAAAAATTATTTTTTACGTTCGCAAATTTTAAATACGCCAAGGATTGACTGTTATATAGTAAATATTTCATAAAATAATTTTTTACTGTCGCAAATTTTAAATACGCCGAGGATTGCCTTTTCTATAGTAAATTTTTCAAAAAATAATTTTTATTTTCGAAAATTTTGAATACAGCGAGTATGGCCTTTTCTATAGTAAATTTTTCAAAAAATTATTTTTTAATGTCGCAAATTTTAAATACGCCAAGGATTGCCTTTTCTATCGTAAATTTTTCAAAAAATTATTTTTTACTGTCGCAAATTTAAAATACGGCGATTATGGCCCTTTCTATGGTAAATTTTTCAAAAAATAATTTTTTACTGTCGCAAATTTTAAATACGCCAAGGATTGCCTTTTCTATAGTAAATTTTTCATAAAATTATTTTTTACTGTCGCAACTTTTAAATACTCCGAGGATTGCCTTTTCTATAGTAAATTTTTCAAAAATTATTTTTTACTGTCGCAAATTTAAAATACGGCGAGTATGGCCCTTTCTATGGTAAATTTTTCAAAAAATAATTTTTTACTGTCGCAAATTTTAAATACGCCGAGGAATGCCTTTTCTATAGTAAATTTTTCATAAAATTATTTTTTTACTCTCGCTAATTTTAAATACGCCGAGGATTGCCTTTTCTATAGTAAATTTTTCAGAAAATTTTTTTTTACCATCGCAAATTTTAATTACGCCGAGGATTGCCTTTTCAATAGTAAATATTTCAAAAAATAAATTTTACCGTCGCAAATGTTAAATACGCCGAGGATTCCCCTTTCTATAGTAAATTTTTCAAAAAATAATTTGTTACTGTCGCAAATTTTAAATACGCCGAGAATTGCCTTTTCAATAGTAAATTTTTCAAAAAATTAATTTTACCGTCGCAAATTTTAAATAAGCCGAGGATTGCCTTTTCTATTGTAAATTTTTCAAAAAATTACTTTTTTCTGTCGCAAATTTTAAATACGCCGAAGATTGCCTTTTCTATTGTAAATTTTGCAAAAAATTATTTTTTTCTGTCGCAAAATTTAAAGACGGCGAGGATTGCCTTTTCTTTTGTAAATTTTTCGAAAAATTATTTTTTACGTTCGCAAATTTTAAATACGCCGAGAATTGACTGTTATATAGTAAATATTTCATAAAATAATTTTTTACTGTCGCAAATTTTAAATACGCCGAGGATTGCCTTTTCTATAGTAAATTTTTCAAAAAATTATTTTTTACTGTCGCAAATTTAAAATACGGCGAGTATGGCCCTTTCTATGGTAAATTTTTCAAAAAATAATTTTTTACTGTCGCAAATTTTAAATACGCCAAGGATTGCCTTTTCTATAGTAATTTTTTCATAAAATTATTTTTTACTGTCGCAAATTTTAAATACGCCGAGGATTGACTTTTCTATAATAAATTTTTCAAAAATTATTTTTTACTGTCGCAAATTTAAAATACGGCGAGTATGGGCTTTCTATGGTAAATTTTTCAAAAAATAATTTTTTACTGTCGCAAATTTTAAATACGCCGAGGAATGCCTTTTCTATAGTAAATATTTCATAAAATTATTTTTTACTCTCGCAAATTTTAAATACGCCGAGGATTGCCTTTTCTATAGTAAATTTTTCAAAAATTATTTTTTACTGTCGCAAATTTAAAATACGGCGAGTATGGCCCTTTCTATGGTAAATTTTTCAAAAAATAATTTTTTACTGTCGCAAATTTTAAATACGCCGAGGAATGCCTTTTCTATAGTAAATTTTTCATAAAATTATTTTTTACTCTCGTAAATTTTAAAAACGCCGAAGATCGCCATTTCTATAGTAACTTTTACAAAAATTATTTTTTCTGTCGCAAATTTTGAATACGCGAGCAAGACAATCTCTATTGTAAATTTTTCAAAAAATAATTTTTTACTGTCCCAAATTTTAAATACGCCGAGGATTGCCTTTTCTATAGTAAATTTTTCAAAAAATTATTTTTTACTCTCGCAAATTTTAAATACGCCGAGGATTGCCTTTTCTATAGTAAATTTTTCAAAAATTATTTTTTACTGTCGCAAATTTAAAATACGGCGAGTATGGCCCTTTCTATGGTAAATTTTTCAAAAAATAATTTTTTACTGTCACAAATTTTAAATACGCCGAGGAATGCCTTTTCTATAGTAAATTTTTCATAAAATTATTTTTTACTGTCGCAAATTTTAAATACGCCGAGGATTGCCTTTTCTATAGTAAATTTTCATAAAATAATTCTTTACTGTCGCAAATTTTAAATACGCCGAGGATTGCCTTTTCTATAGTAAATTTTTAAAAAAATTATTTTTAGTGTCGCAAATTTTAAATACGGAGAATATGAACTTTTCTATAGTAAATTTCTCTAAAAGTTATTTTGGCTGTCGCAAATTTTAAATACACCGAGGAATGCCTTTTCTATAATAAATTTTTCAAAAAATTATTTTTAACTGTCGCAAATTTTAAAAACGCCGGGGATTGCTTTTTCTATAGTAAATTTTTCAGAAAATTTTTTTTTACCATCGCAAATTTTAATTAAGCCGAGGATTGCCTTTTCAATAGTAAATATTTCAAAAAATAAATTTTACCGTCGCAAATGTTAAATACGCCGAGAATTGCCCTTTCTATAGTAAATTTTTCAAAAAATAATTTGTTACTGTCGCAAATTTTAAATACGCCGAGAATTGCCTTTTCTATAGTAAAATTTTCAAAAAAATTATTTTTTACTCTCGCAAATTTTAAATACGCCGAGGATTGCCTTTTCTATAGTAAATTTTTCAAAAATGATCTTTTACTGTCGAAAATTTTAAATACGCCGAGGATTACCTTTTCTATTGTAAACTTTTCAAATAATTATTTTTTTCTGTCGCTAATTTTAAATACGGCGAGAATGACCTTTTCTATTGTAAATTTTTAAAAAAATTAATTTTAACTGTCGCAAATTTTAAAAACCCCGAGGGTTGCCTTTTCTGTAGTAAATTTTTCAAAAAATTATTGTTTACTGTCGCAAATTTTAACTACGCCGAAGATTGCTTTTCAATAGTAAATTTTTTAAAAAAATTAATTTTACCGTCGCAAATTTTAAATACGCCAAGGATTGCCTTTTCTATAGTAAATTTTTCAAAAAATTATTTTTTACTGTCGCAAATTTTAAATACGCCGAGGTTTGCCTTTTCTATAGTAAATTTTTCAACAAATTATTTTTACTGTCGCAAATTTTAAATACGGAGAATATGAACTTTTCTATAGTAAATTTCTCAAAAAATTATTTTGGATGTCGCAAATTTTAACTACGCCCAGGAATGCCTTTTCTATAGTAAATTTTTCAAAAAATTATTTTTAACTGTCGCAAATTTTAAAAACGCCGGGGATTGCCTTTTCTATAGTAAATATTTCAGAAATTTTTTTTTTTACCATCGCAAATTTTAATTACGCCGGGGATTGCCTTTTCAATAGTAAATATTTCAAAAAATAAATTTTACCGTCGCAAATGTTAAATACGCCTAGGATTGCCCTTTCTATAGTAAATTTTTCAAAAAATAATTTGTTACTGTCGCAAATTTTAAATACGCCGAGAATTGCGTTTTCTATAGTAAATTTTTCAAAAAATTATTTTTTACTCTCGCAAATTTTAAATACGCCGAGGATTGCCTTTTCTATAGTAAATTTTTCAAAAATTATTTTTTACTGTCGCAAATTTAAAATACGGCGAGTATGGCCCTTTCTATGGTAAATTTTTCAAAAAATAATTTTTTACTGTCGCAAATTTTAAATACGCCGAGGAATGCCTTTTCTATAGTAAATTTTTCATAAAATAATTTTTTACTGTCGCAAATTTTAAATACGCCGAGGATTGCCGTTTCTATAGTAAATTTTCATAAAATAATTCTTTACTGTCGCAAATTTTAAATACGCCGAGGATTGCCTTTTCTGTAGTAAATTTTTCAAAAAATTATTTTTACTGTCGCAAATTTTAAATACGGAGAATATGAACTTTTCTATAGTAAATTTCTCAAAAAATTATTTTGGCTGTCGCAAACTTTAAATACGCCGAGGAATGCCTTTTCTATAGTAAATTTTTCAAAAAATTATTTTTAACTGTCGCAAATTTTAAAAACGCCGGGGATTGCATTTCCTATAGTATATTTTTCAGAAATTTTTTTTTACCATCGCAAATTTTAATTACACCGAGGATTGCCTTTTCAATAGTAAATATTTCAAAAAATAAATTTTACCGTCGCAAATGTTAAATACGCCGAGCATTGCCCTTTCTATAGTAAATTTTTCATAAAATAATTTGTTACTGTCGCAAATTTTAAATACGCCGAGAATTGCCTTTTCTATAGTAAATTTTTCAAAAAATTATTTTTTACTCTCGCAAATTTTAAGTACGCCGAGGATTGCCTTTTCTATAGTAAATTTTTCAAAAATTATCTTTTACTGTCGCAAATTTTAAATACGCCGAGGATTACCTTTTCTATAGTAAATTTTTCAAAAAATTATTTTTAACTGTCGCAAATTTTAAAAACCCCGAGGATTGCCTTTTCTGTAGTAAATTTTTCAAAAAATTATTTTTTACTGTCGCAAATTTTAATTACGCCGAGGATTGCTTTTCACTAGTAAATTTTTCAAAAAATTAATTTTACCGTCGCAAATTTTAAATACGCCGAGGATTGCCTTTTCTATTGTAAATTTTTCAAAAAATTACTTTTTTCTGTCGCAAATTTTAAACACGCCGAAGATTGCCTTTTCTATTGTAAATTTTGCAAAAAATTATTTTTTTTCTGTCGCAAAATTTAAAGTCGGCGAGGATTGCCTTTTCTTTAGTAAATTTTTCGAAAAATAATTTTTTGCGTTCGCAAATTTTAAATACGCCAAGGATTGTCTGTTATATAGTAAATATTTCATAAAATAATTTTTTACTGTCGCAAATTTTAAATACGCCGAGGATTGCCTTTTCTATAGTAAATTTTTCAAAAAATAATTTTTATTTTCGAAAATTTTGAATACGGCGAGTATGGCCTTTTCTATAGTAAATTTTTCAAAAATTATTTTTTACTGTCGCAAATTTTAAATACGCCAAGGATTGCCGTTTCTATAGTAAATTTTTCAAAAAATTATTTTTTACTGTCGCAAATTTAAAATACGGCGAGTATGGCCCTTTCTATGGTAAATTTTTCAAAAAATAATTTTTTACTGTCGCAAATTTTAAATACGCCGAGGATTGCCTTTTCTATAGTAAATTTTTCATAAAATTATTTTTTACTGTCGCAAATTTTAAATACGCCGAGGATTGCCTTTTCTATAGTAAATTTTCATAAAATAATTCTTTACTGTCGCAAATTTTAAATACGCCGAGGATTGCCTTTTCCATAGTAAATTTTTCAAAAATTATCTTTTACTGTCGCAAATTTTAAATACGACGAGGATTGCCTTTTCTATTGTAAACTTTTCAAAAAATTATTTTTTTCTGTCGCAAATTTTAAATACGGCGAGAATGGCCTTTTCTATTGTAAATTTTTCAAAAAATAATTTTTTACTGTCCCAAATTTTAAATACTCCGAGGATTGCCTTTTCTATAGTAAATTTGTCAAAAAATTATTTTTTACTGTCGCAAATTTTAAATACGCCGAGGATTGCCTTTTCTATAGCAAATTTTTCAAAAATTATCTTTTACTGTCGCAAATTTTACATACGCCGAAGATTGCGTTTTCTATTGTAAACTTTTCAAAAAATTATTTTTTCTGTCGCAAATTTTAAATACGGCGAGAATGGCCTTTTGTATAGTAAATTTTGCAAAAAATTATTTTTAACTGTCGCAAATTTTAAAAACTCCGAAGATCGCCATTTCTATTGTAAATTTTGCAAAAAATTATTTTTTTCTGTCGCAAAATTTAAAGACGGCGAGGATTGCCTTTTCTTTAGTAAATTTGTCAAAAAATTATTTTTTACTGTCGCAAATTTGAAATACGCCGAGGATTGCCTTTTCTATAGTAAATTTTTCAAAAAATAATTTTTATTTTCGAAAATTTTGAATACGGCGAGTATGGCCTTTTCTATAGTAAATTTTTCAAAAAATAATTTTTTACTATCGCAAATTTTAAATACGCCAAGGATTGCCTTTTCTATAGTAAATTTTTCAAAAAATTATTTTTTACTGTCGCAAATTTAAAATACGGCGAGCAAGATCTATTATAAATTTTTCAAAAAATTATTTTTACTGTCGCAAATTTTAAATACGGAGAACATGAACTTTTCTATAGTAAATTTCTCAAAAAATTAGTTTGGCTGTCGCTAATTTTAAATACGCTGAGGAATGCCTTTTTTATAGTAAATTTTTCAGAAAATAAATTTTACCTTCGCAAATGTTAAATACGCCGAGGATTGCCCTTTCTATAGTAAATTTTTCAAAAAATAATTTGTTACTGTCGCAAATTTTAAATACGCCGAGAATTGCCTTTTCTATAGAAAATTTTTCAAAAAATTATTTTTTACTCTCGCAAATTTTAAATATGCAGAGGATTGCCTTTTATAATATAAATTTTACAAAAAATTATTTGTTACTGTCGCAATTTAAAATTAGGTGAGTATGGCCCTTTCTATAGTAAATTTTTCAAAAAAATATTTTTTACGTCGCAAATTTTAAGTACGCCGAGGATTGCCTTTTCTATAGTAACTTTTTCAAAAAATTATTTTTTCTGTCGCAAATTTTAAATACGCCAAGGATTGCCTTTTCTATAGTAAATTTTTCAAAAAATTATTTTTTACTGTCGCAAATTTAAAATACGGCGAATATGGCCCTTTCTATGGTAAATTTTTCAAAAAATAATTTTTTACTGTCGCAAATTTTAAATACGAAGAGAATTGCCTTTTCTATAGTAAATTTTTCATAAAATTATTTTTTGCTGTCGCAAATTTTAAATACGCCGAGGATTGCCTTTTCTATAGTAAATTTTCATAAAATAATTCTTTACTGTCGCAAATTTTAAATACGCCGAGGATTGCCTTTTCTATAGTAAATTTTTCAAAAATTATCTTTTACTGTCGGAAATTTTAAATACGACGAGGATTGCCTTTTCTATTGTAAACTTTTCAAAAAATTATTTTTTTCTATCGCAAATTTTAAATACGCCGACAATGGCCTTTTCTATTGTAAATTTTTCAAAAAATAATTTTTTACTGTCCCAAATTTTAACTACTCCGAGGATTGCCTTTTCTATAGTAAATTTGTCAAAAAATTATTTTTTACTGTCGCAAATTTTAAATACGCCGAGGATTGCCTTTTCTATAGTAAATTTTTCAGAAATTATCTTTTACAGTCGCAAATTTTAAATACGCCGAAGATTGCGTTTTCTATTGTAAACTTTCCAAAAAATTATTTTTTACTCTCGCAAATTTTAAATACGCCGAGGATTGCCTTTTCTATAGTAAATTTTTCAAAAATTATTTTTTACTGTCGCAAATTTAAAATACGGCGAGTATGGCCCTTTCTATGGTAAATTTTTCAAAAAATAATTTTTTACTGTCGCAAATTTTAAATACGCCGCGGAATGCCTTTTATATAGTAAATTTTTCATAAAATTATTTTTTACTCTCGTAAATTTTAAAAACGCCGAAGATCGCCATTTCTATGGTAACTTTTACAAAAATTATTTTTTCTGTCGCAAATTTTGAATACGCGAGCAAGACAATCTCTATTGTAAATTTTTCAAAAAATAATTTTTTACTGTCCCAAATTTTAAATACGCCGAGGATTGCCTTTTCTATAGTAAATTTTTCAAAAAATTATTTTTTACTCTCGCAAATTTTAAATACGCCGAGGATTGCCTTTTCTATAGTAAATTTTTCAAAAATTATTTTTTACTGTCGCAAATTTAAAATACGGCGAGTATGGCCCTTTCTATGGTAAATTTTTCAAAAAATAATTTTTTACTGTCACAAATTTTAAATACGCCGAGGAATGCCTTTTCTATAGTAAATTTTTCATAAAATTATTTTTTACTGTCGCAAATTTTAAATACGCCGAGGATTGCCTTTTCTATAGTAAATTTTCATAAAATAATTCTTTACTGTCGCAAATTTTAAATACGCCGAGGATTGCCTTTTCTATAGTAAATTTTCCAACAAATTATTTTTAATTGTCGCAAATTTTAAAAACGCCGAGGAGTGCCTTTTCTATAGTGAATTTTTCAAAAAATTATTTTTAACTGTCGCAAATTTTAAAAACGCCGAAGATTGCCTTTTCTATAGTAAATTTTCCAAAAAATTATTTTTAAATGTCGCAAATTTTAAAAACGCCGAGGATTGCCTTTTCTATAGTAAATTTTTCAGAAAATTTTTTTTTACCGTCGCAAATTTTAATTACCCCGAGGATTGCCTTTTCAATAGTAAATATTTCAAAAAATAAATTTTACCGTCGCTAATGTTAAATACGCCGAGGATTGCCCTTTCTATAGTAAATTTTTCAAAAAATAATTTGTTACTGCCGCAAATTTTAAATACGCCGAGAATTGCCTTTTCTATAGTAAATTTTTCAAAAAATTATTTTTTACTCTCGCAAATATTAAATACGCCGATGATTGCCTTTTCTATAGTAAATTTCCAAAAAATTATTTTTTACCCTCGCAAATTTTAAATACGCCGAGGATTGCCTTTTCTATAGTAAATTTTCATAAAATAATTCTTTACTGTCGCAAATTTTAAATACGCCGAGGATTGCCTTTTCTATAGTAAATTTTTCAAAAATTATCTTTTACTGTCGGAAATTTTAAATACGACGAGGATTGCCTTTTCTATTGTAAACTTTTCAAAAAATTATTTTTTTCTATCGCAAATTTTAAATACGCCGACAATGGCCTTTTCTATTGTAAATTTTTCAAAAAATAATTTTTTACTGTCCCAAATTTTAACTACTCCGAGGATTGCCTTTTCTATAGTAAATTTGTCAAAAAATTATTTTTTACTGTCGCAAATTTTAAATACGCCGAGGATTGCCTTTTCTATAGTAAATTTTTCAGAAATTATCTTTTACTGTCGCAAATTTTAAATACGCCGAAGATTGCGTTTTCTATTGTAAACTTTCCAAAAAATTATTTTTTACTCTCGCAAATTTTAAATACGCCGAGGATTGCCTTTTCTATAGTAAATTTTTCAAAAATTATTTTTTACTGTCGCAAATTTAAAATACGGCGAGTATGGCCCTTTCTATGGTAAATTTTTCAAAAAATAATTTTTTACTGTCGCTAATTTTAAATACGCCGCGGAATGCCTTTTCTATAGTAAATTTTTCATAAAATTATTTTTTACTCTCGTAAATTTTAAAAACGCCGAAGATCGCCATTTCTATGGTAACTTTTACAAAAATTATTTTTTCTGTCGCAAATTTTGAATACGCGAGCAAGACAATCTCTATTGTAAATTTTTCAAAAAATAATTTTTTACTGTCCCAAATTTTAAATACGCCGAGGATTGCCTTTTCTATAGTAAATTTTTCAAAAAATTATTTTTTACTCTCGCAAATTTTAAATACGCCGAGGATTGCCTTTTCTATAGTAAATTTTTCAAAAATTATTTTTTACTGTCGCAAATTTAAAATACGGCGAGTATGGCCCTTTCTATGGTAAATTTTTCAAAAAATAATTTTTTACTGTCACAAATTTTAAATACGCCGAGGAATGCCTTTTCTATAGTAAATTTTTCATAAAATTATTTTTTACTGTCGCAAATTTTAAATACGCCGAGGATTGCCTTTTCTATAGTAAATTTTCATAAAATAATTCTTTACTGTCGCAAATTTTAAATACGCCGAGGATTGCCTTTTCTATAGTAAATTTTCCAACAAATTATTTTTAATTGTCGCAAATTTTAAAAACGCCGAGGAGTGCCTTTTCTATAGTGAATTTTTCAAAAAATTATTTTTAACTGTCGCAAATTTTAAAAACGCCGAAGATTGCCTTTTCTATAGTAAATTTTCCAAAAAATTATTTTTAAATGTCGCAAATTTTAAAAACGCCGAGGATTGCCTTTTCTATAGTAAATTTTTCAGAAAATTTTTTTTTACCGTCGCAAATTTTAATTACCCCGAGGATTGCCTTTTCAATAGTAAATATTTCAAAAAATAAATTTTACCGTCGCTAATGTTAAATACGCCGAGGATTGCCCTTTCTATAGTAAATTTTTCAAAAAATAATTTGTTACTGCCGCAAATTTTAAATACGCCGAGAATTGCCTTTTCTATAGTAAATTTTTCAAAAAATTATTTTTTACTCTCGCAAATATTAAATACGCCGATGATTGCCTTTTCTATAGTAAATTTCCAAAAAATTATTTTTTACCCTCGCAAATTTTAAATACGCCGAGGATTGCCTTTTCTATAGTAAATTTTCATAAAATGACTTTTTACTGTCGCAAATTTTAAATACGCCGAGGATTGCCTTTTATATTGTAAATTTTTCAAAAATTATCTTTTACTGTCGCAAATTTTAAATACGCCGAGGATTGCCTTTTCTATAGTAAATTTTTCAAAAATTATCTTTTACTGTCGCAAATTTTAAATACGCCGAGGGTTACATTTTCTATTGTAAACTTTTCAAAAAATAATTTTTTTCTGTCGCAAATTTTAAATACGGCGAGAATGACCTTTTCTATAGTAAATTTTTAAAAAAATTATTTTAACTGTCGCAAATTTTAAAAACCCCGAGGATTGCCTTTTCTATAGTAAATTTTTCAAAAAATTATTTTTTACTGTCGCAAATTTTAATTACGCCGAGGATTGCTTTTCAATGGTAAATTTTTCAAAAAATTAATTTTACCGTCGCAAATTTTAAATACGCCGAGGATTGCCTTTTCTATTGTAAATTTTTCAAAAAATTACTTTTTTCTGTCGCAAATTTTAAATACGGCGAGTATGACCTTTTCTATAGTAAATTTTCCAACAAATTGTTTTCTACCGTCGCAAATTTTAAATACGCCAGGGATTGCCTTTTCTATTGTAAATTTTTCAAAAAATTATTTTTACTGTCGCAAATTCTAAATACGGAGAATATGAACTTTTCTATAGTAAATTTCTCAAAAAATGATTTTGGCTGTCGCAAATTTTAAATACGCCGAGGAATGCCTTTTCTATAGTAAATTTTTCAAAAAATTATTTTTAACTGTCGTAAATTTTAAAAACTCCGAAGATCGCCTTTTCTATTGTAAAGTTTGCAAAAAATTATTTCTTTCGTCGCAAAATATAAAGACGGCGAGGATTGCCTTTTCTTTAGTAAATTTTTCGAAAAATTATTTTTTACGTTCGCAAATTTTAAATACGCCAAGGATTGACTGTTATATAGTAAATATTTCATAAAATAATTTTTTACTGTCGCAAATTTTAAATACGCCGAGGATTGCCTTTTCTATAGTAAATTTTTCAAAAAATAATTTTTATTTTCGAAAATTTTGAATACAGCGAGTATGGCCTTTTCTATAGTAAATTTTTCAAAAAATTATTTTTTACTGTCGCAAATTTTAAATACGCCAAGGATTGCCTTTTCTATCGTAAATTTTTCAAAAAATTATTTTTTACTGTCGCAAATTTAAAATACGGCGATTATGGCCCTTTCTATGGTAAATTTTTCAAAAAATAATTTTTTACTGTCGCAAATTTTAAATACGCCAAGGATTGCCTTTTCTATAGTAAATTTTTCATAAAATTATTTTTTACTGTCGCAACTTTTAAATACGCCGAGGGTTGCCTTTTCTATAGTAAATTTTTCAAAAATTATTTTTTACTGTCGCAAATTTAAAATACGGCGAGTATGGCCCTCTCTATGGTAAATTTTTCAAAAAATAATTTTTTACTGTCGCAAATTTTAAATACGCCGAGGAATGCCTTTTCTATAGTAAATTTTTCATAAAATTATTTTTTTACTCTCGCTAATTTTAAATGCGCCGAGGATTGCCTTTTCTATAGTAAATTTTTCAGAAATTTTTTTTTTACCATCGCAAATTTTAATTACGCCGAGGATTGCCTTTTCAATAGTAAATATTTCAAAAAATAAATTTTACCGTCGCAAATGTTAAATACGCCGAGGATTCCCCTTTCTATAGTAAATTTTTCAAAAAATAATTTGTTACTGTCGCAAATTTTAAATACGCCGAGAATTGCCTTTTCAATAGTAAATTTTTCAAAAAATTAATTTTACCGTCGCAAATTTTAAATAAGCCGAGGATTGCCTTTTCTATTGTAAATTTTTCAAAAAATTACTTTTTTCTGTCGCAAATTTTAAATACGCCGAAGATTGCCTTTTCTATTGTAAATTTTGCAAAAAATTATTTTTTTCTGTCGCAAAATTTAAAGACGGCGAGGATTGCCTTTTCTTTTGTAAATTTTTCGAAAAATTATTTTTTACGTTCGCAAATTTTAAATACGCCGAGAATTGACTGTTATATAGTAAATATTTCATAAAATAATTTTTTACTGTCGCAAATTTTAAATACGCCGAGGATTGCCTTTTCTATAGTAAATTTTTCAAAAAATTATTTTTTACTGTCGCAAATTTAAAATACGGCGGGTATGGCCCTTTCTATGGTAAATTTTTCAAAAAATAATTTTTTACTGTCGCAAATTTTAAATACGCCAAGGATTGCCTTTTCTATAGTAAATTTTTCATAAAATTATTTTGTACTGTCGCAAATTTTAAATACGCCGAGGATTGACTTTTCTATAATAAATTTTTCAAAAATTATTTTTTACTGTCGCAAATTTAAAATACGGCGAGTATGGCGCTTTCTATGGTAAATTTTTCAAAAAATAATTTTTTACTGTCGCAAATTTTAAATACGCCGAGGAATGCCTTTTCTATAGTAAATATTTCATAAAATTATTTTTTACTCTCGCAAATTTTAAATACGCCGAGGATTGCCTTTTCTATAGTAAATTTTTCAAAAATTATTTTTTACTGTCGCAAATTTAAAATACGGCGAGTATGGCCCTTTCTATGGTAAATTTTTCAAAAAATAATTTTTTACTGTCGCAAATTTTAAATACGCCGAGGAATGCCTTTTCTATAGTAAATTTTTCATAAAATTATTTTTTACTCTCGTAAATTTTAAACACGCCGAAGATCGCCATTTCTATAGTAACTTTTACAAAAATTATTTTTTCTGTCGCAAATTTTGAATACGCGAGCAAGACAATCTCTATTGTAAATTTTTCAAAAAATAATTTTTTACTGTCCCAAATTTTAAATACGCCGAGGATTGCCTTTTCTATAGTAAATTTTTCAAAAAATTATTTTTTACTCTCGCAAATTTTAAATACGCCGAGGATTGCCTTTTCTATAGTAAATTTTTCAAAAATTATTTTTTACTGTCGCAAATTTAAAATACGGCGAGTATGGCCCTTTCTATGGTAAATTTTTCAAAAAATAATTTTTTACTGTCACAAATTTTAAATACGCCGAGGAATGCCTTTTCTATAGTAAATTTTTCATAAAATTATTTTTTACTGTCGCAAATTTTAAATACGCCGAGGATTGCCTTTTCTATAGTAAATTTTCATAAAATAATTCTTTACTGTCGCAAATTTTAAATACGCCGAGGATTGCCTTTTCTATAGTAAATTTTTAAAAAAATTATTTTTAGTGTCGCAAATTTTAAATACGGAGAATATGAACTTTTCTATAGTAAATTTCTCTAAAAGTTATTTTGGCTGTCGCAAATTTTAAATACACCGAGGAATGCCTTTTCTATAATAAATTTTTCAAAAAATTATTTTTAACTGTCGCAAATTTTAAAAACGCCGGGGATTGCTTTTTCTATAGTAAATTTTTCAGAAAATTTTTTTTTACCATCGCAAATTTTAATTACGCCGAGGATTGCCTTTTCAATAGTAAATATTTCAAAAAATAAATTTTACCGTCGCAAATGTTAAATACGCCGAGAATTGCCCTTTCTATAGTAAATTTTTCAAAAAATAATTTGTTACTGTCGCAAATTTTAAATACGCCGAGAATTGCCTTTTCTATAGTAAAATTTTCAAAAAAATTATTTTTTACTCTCGCAAATTTTAAATACGCCGAGGATTGCCTTTTCTATAGTAAATTTTTCAAAAATTATCTTTTACTGTCGAAAATTTTAAATACGCCGAGGATTACCTTTTCTATTGTAAACTTTTCAAATAATTATTTTTTTCTGTCGCTAATTTTAAATACGGCGAGAATGACCTTTTCTATTGTAAATTTTTAAAAAAATTAATTTTAACTGTCGCAAATTTTAAAAACCCCGAGGGTTGCCTTTTCTGTAGTAAATTTTTCAAAAAATTATTGTTTACTGTCGCAAATTTTAACTACGCCGAAGATAGCTTTTCAATAGTAAATTTTTTAAAAAAATTAATTTTACCGTCGCAAATTTTAAATACGCCAAGGATTGCCTTTTCTATAGTAAATTTTTCAAAAAATTATTTTTTACTGTCGCAAATTTTAAATACGCCGAGGTTTGCCTTTTCTATAGTAAATTTTTCAACAAATTATTTTTACTGTCGCAAATTTTAAATACGGAGAATATGAACTTTTCTATAGTAAATTTCTCAAAAAATTATTTTGGATGTCGCAAATTTTAACTACGCCCAGAATGCCTTTTCTATAGTAAATTTTTCAAAAAATTATTTTTAACTGTCGCAAATTTTAAAAACGCCGGGGATTGCCTTTTCTATAGTAAATATTTCAGAAATTTTTTTTTACCATCGCAAATTTTAATTACGCCGGGGATTGCCTTTTCAATAGTAAATATTTCAAAAAATAAATATTACCGTCGCAAATGTTAAATACGCCGAGCATTGCCCTTTCTATAGTAAATTTTTCATAAAATAATTTGTTACTGTCGCAAATTTTAAATACGCCGAGAATTGCCTTTTCTATAGTAAATTTTTCAAAAAATTATTTTTTACTCTCGCAAATTTTAAGTACGCCGAGGATTGCCTTTTCTATAGTAAATTTTTCAAAAATTATCTTTTACTGTCGCAAATTTTAAATACGCCGAGGATTACCTTTTCTATAGTAAATTTTTCAAAAAATTATTTTTAACTGTCGCAAATTTTAAAAACCCCGAGGATTGCCTTTTCTGTAGTAAATTTTTCAAAAAATTATTTTTTACTGTCGCAAATTTTAATTACGCCGAGGATTGCTTTTCACTAGTAAATTTTTCAAAAAATTAATTTTACCGTCGCAAATTTTAAATACGCCGAGGATTGCCTTTTCTATTGTAAATTTTTCAAAAAATTACTTTTTTCTGTCGCAAATTTTAAACACGCCGAAGATTGCCTTTTCTATTGTAAATTTTGCAAAAAATTATTTTTTTCTGTCGCAAAATTTAAAGACGGCGAGGATTGCCTTTTCTTTAGTAAATTTTTCGAAAAATAATTTTTTGCGTTCGCAAATTTTAAATACGCCAAGGATTGTCTGTTATATAGTAAATATTTCATAAAATAATTTTTTACTGTCGCAAATTTTAAATACGCCGAGGATTGCCTTTTCTATAGTAAATTTTTCAAAAAATAATTTTTATTTTCGAAAATTTTGAATACGGCGAGTATGGCCTTTTCTATAGTAAATTTTTCAAAAAATTATTTTTTACTGTCGCAAATTTTAAATACGCGAAGGATTGCCGTTTCTATAGTAAATTTTTCAAAAAATTATTTTTTACTGTCGCAAATTTAAAATACGGCGAGTATGGCCCTTTCTATGGTAAATTTTTCAAAAAATAATTTTTTACTGTCGCAAATTTTAAATACGCCGAGGATTGCCTTTTCTATAGTAAAATTTTCATAAAATTATTTTTTACTGTCGCAAATTTTAAATACGCCGAGGATTGCCTTTTCTATAGTAAATTTTCATAAAATAATTCTTTACTGTCGCAAATTTTAAATACGCCGAGGATTGCCTTTTCCATAGTAAATTTTTCAAAAATTATCTTTTACTGTCGCAAATTTTAAATACGACGAGGATTGCCTTTTCTATAGTAAATTTGTCAAAAAATTATTTTTTACTGTCGCAAATTTTAAATACGCCGAGGATTGCCTTTTCTATAGCAAATTTTTCAAAAATTATCTTTTACTGTCGCAAATTTTACATACGCCGAAGATTGCGTTTTCTATTGTAAACTTTTCAAAAAATTATTTTTTCTGTCGCAAATTTTAAATACGGCGAGAATGGCCTTTTGTATAGTAAATTTTGCAAAAAATTATTTTTAACTGTCGCAAATTTTAAAAACTCCGAAGATCGCCATTTCTATTGTAAATTTTGCAAAAAATTATTTTTTTCTGTCGCAAAATTTAAAGACGGCGAGGATTGCCTTTTCTTTAGTAAATTTGTCAAAAAATTATTTTTTACTGTCGCAAATTTGAAATACGCCGAGGATTGCCTTTTCTATAGTAAATTTTTCAAAAAATAATTTTTATTTTCGAAAATTTTGAATACGGCGAGTATGGCCTTTTCTATAGTAAATTTTTCAAAAAATAATTTTTTACTATCGCAAATTTTAAATACGCCAAGGATTGCCTTTTCTATAGTAAATTTTTCAAAAAATTATTTTTTACTGTCGCAAATTTAAAATACGGCGAGCTAGATCTATTGTAAGTTTTTCAAAAAATAATTTTTTACTGTCACAAATTTTAAATACACCGAGGATTGCCTTTTCTATAGTAAATTTGTCAAAAAATTATTTTTTACTGTCGCAAATTTTAAATACGCCGAGGATTGTCTTTTCTATAGTAAATTTTTCAAAAATTATCTTTTACTGTCGCAAATTTTAAATACGCTGAGGATTACCTTTTCTATTGTAAACTTTTCAAAAAATTATTTTTTTCTGTCGCAAATTTTAAATACGGCGAGAATGACCTTTTCTATAGTAAATTTCTCAAAAAATTATTTTTAACTGTCGCAAATTTTAAAAACCCCGAGGATTGCCTTTTAAATAGTAAATTTTTCAAAAAATTATTTTTTACTGTCGCAAATTTTAATTACGCCGAGGATTGCTTTTCAATAGTAAATTTTTCAACAAATTAATTTTACCGTCGCAAATTTTAAATACGCCGAGGATTGCCTTTTCTATCGTAAATTTTTCAAAAAATTACTTTTTTCTGTCGCAAATTTTAAATGCGGCGGGTATGACCTTTTCTATAGTAAATTTTCCAACAAATTATTTTCTACCGTCGCAAATTTTAAATACGCCAGGGATTGGCTTTTCTATTGTAAATTTTTCAAAAAATTATTTTTACTGTCGCAAATTTTAAATACGGAGAACATGAACTTTTCTATAGTAAATTTCTCAAAAAATTAGTTTGGCTGTCGCTAATTTTAAATACGCTGAGGAATGCCTTTTTTATAGTAAATTTTTCAGAAAATAAATTTTACCTTCGCAAATGTTAAATACGCCGAGGATTGCCCTTTCTATAGTAAATTTTTCAAAAAATAATTTGTTACTGTCGCAAATTTTAAATACGCCGAGAATTGCCTTTTCTATAGAAAATTTTTCAAAAAATTATTTTTTACTCTCGCAAATTTTAAATATGCGGAGGATTGCCTTTTCTAATATAAATTTTACAAAAAATTATTTGTTACTGTCGCAATTTAAAATTAGGTGAGTATGGCCCTTTCTATAGTAAATTTTTCAAAAAAATATTTTTTACTGTCGCAAATTTTAAGTACGCCGAGGATTGCCTTTTCTATAGTAACTTTTTCAAAAAATTATTTTTTCTGTCGCAAATTTTAAATACGCCAAGGATTGCCTTTTCTATAGTAAATTTTTCAAAAAATTATTTTTTACTGTCGCAAATTTAAAATACGGCGAATATGGCCCTTTCTATGGTAAATTTTTCAAAAAATAATTTTTTACTGTCGCAAATTTTAAATACGAAGAGGATTGCCTTTTCTATAGTAAATTTTTCATAAAATTATTTTTTGCTGTCGCAAATTTTAAATACGCCGAGGATTGCCTTTTCTATAGTAAATTTTCATAAAATGATTCTTTACTGTCGCAAATTTTAAATACGCCGAGGATTGCCTTTTCTATAGTAAATTTTTCAAAAATTATCTTTTACTGTCGGAAATTTTAAATACGACGAGGATTGCCTTTTCTATTGTAAACTTTTCAAAAAATTATTTTTTTCTATCGCAAATTTTAAATACGCCGACAATGGCCTTTTCT
The DNA here is from genome assembly GCA_963924295.1 of Dioctria rufipes. NCBI lineage: Eukaryota > Metazoa > Arthropoda > Insecta > Diptera > Asilidae > Dioctria > Dioctria rufipes. Next base: position 155,395 of record CAWUPM010000753.1, read on the forward strand.
ATTGTAAATTTTTCAAAAAATAATTTTTTCCTGTCCCAAATTTTAACTACTCCGAGGATTGCCTTTTCTATAGTAAATTTGTCAAAAAATTATTTTTTACTGTCGCAAATTTTAAATACGCCGAGGATTGCCTTTTCTATAGTAAATTTTTCAGAAATTATCTTTTACTGTCGCAAATTTTAAATACGCCGAAGATTGCGTTTTCTATTGTAAACTTTCCAAAAAATTATTTTTTCTGTCACAAATTTTAAATACGGCGAGAATGGCCTTTTCTATAGTAAATTTTTCAAAAATTATTTTTAACTGTCGCAAATTTTAAAAACACCGAAGATCGCCTTTTCTATTGTAAATTTTGCAAAAAATTATTTTTTTCTGTCGCAAAATTCAAAGACGGCGAGCATTGCCTTTTCTTTAGTAAATTTTTCGAAAAATTATTTTTTACGTTCGCAAATTTGAAATACGCCAAGGATTGACTGTTATATAGTAAATATTTCATAAAATAATTTTTTACTGTCGTAAATTATAAATACGCCGAGTATTGCCTTTTCTATAGTAAATTTTTCAAAAATTATTTTTTACTGTCGCAAATTTAAAATACGGCGAATATGGCCCTTTCTATGGTAAATTTTTCACAAAATAATTTTTTACTGTCGCAAATTTTAAATACGCCGAGGAATGCCTTTTCTATAGCAAATTTTTCATAAAATTATTTTTTACTGTCGCAAATTTTAAATATGCCGAGGATTGCCTTTTCTATAGTAAATTTTCATAAAATAATTCTTTACTGTCGCAAATTTTAAATACGCCGAGGATTGCCTTTTCTATAGTAAATTTTTCAAAAAATTATTTTTACTGTCGCAAATTTTAAAAACGCCGGGGATTGCCTTTTCTATAGTAAATTTTTCAAGCAAATTTTAAAAACGCCGGGGATTGCCTTTTCTATAGTAAATTTTTCAGAATTTTTTTTTTTACCATCGCAAATTTTAATTACGCCGGGGATTGCCTTTTCAATAGCAAATATTTCAAAAAATAAATTTTACCGTCGCAAATGTTAAACACGCCGAGGATTGCCCTTTCTATAGTAAATTTTTCAAAAAATAATTTGTTACTGTCACAAATTTTAAATACGCCGAGAATTGCCTTTTCTATAGTAAATTTTTCAAAAAATTATTTTTTACTCTCGCAAATTTTAAATACGCCGAGGATTGCCTTTTCTATAGTAAATTTTTCAAAAATTATCTTTTACTGTCGCAAATTTTAAATACGCCGAGGATTACCTTTTCTATTGTAAACTTTTCAAAAAATTATTTTTTTCTGTCGCAAATTTTAAATACGGCGAGAATGACCTTTTCTATAGTAAATTTTTCAAAAAATTATTTTTAACTGTCGCAAATTTTAAAAACCCCGAGGATTGCCTTGTCGTGCCCCTCGAGCAATTAAAAGACGTTTTTACGATAACTACTTCACTTCTTTATTGACTGAATATTGAAAACTGCCCTATCTCAACAATTTAAAAAAAGTCACGACCCGCACTCTTAACTAACTGAAAAAACGCGACTCTAAACTGAACGCTGAACCGCGAGAATACTACAGCTAAAAAATACTACAGGCACTCGACAGACCATTCATTGGTCTTTTATGAACCTATTCTCGGAAGTAAGCTTTCTTTGCTCACAACGCGGATGTAAACAAACGACAACAACCTTGTCGTTTGTTCTACCGGTTGCAACACCTGAGTCGCTTAGTAGTAAACAATCGCCTTACATAATAATTACCATGCGAGGTTAATTATTATTATAATCGTCGATTGCTCCACTAAGCGCTCATCGCAGCCAGCTGTTGGGCTAATCAGCAAAATAACCGACAGTAGCAGAACAATACCGTGCGAGGTTATTGTTTAGCAATTGCTGATTATTTCGCTAGAATGCGCCCTTGGCTGCTGGAAGAAGAATCTTCCTTATATTGGGCCATAACATCCCCCCCCTTTGAAAAACTAGTTTCCACAGGAAACTAGTCTGAAGAGTGCAACAATCTTAAAATTGAAAATATTTTGTTTCGCGTTCATTTCAGATTCATTTCCATACTTACTAACTAAATTCTCTTATTTTTCTTCGCTTTACATTTTTTCTTTTCTTTCTAACATTCCATATTTTCTGTTACCATTATCTTTGTTTAAATCCATTCCCATTACAAATTTTATACATATGTATCTTCTCTATATTTCATTTCTTACACATTTTTTTTATTTGACATCTTTACTTTTTCATTTCTTAAAGTTTCCATTTTTACATCTTTTCTTTTTCATTTTAATTTCTCTATTTTCTTCTCATATATACTTTATTAAAAATTTTCTTCTCATACATATTTTATTAAAATTTCATGACTAATTAATTCACATGGACCTTAATATATAATCTTACTTATCTTTATATCTAATGTTTTAATTTCTTTCTTTTTTATTGAATTAATAATTAATAATTTTATAATTACATCTTCACGTTTTTATACATTTTTCTGAAAAATTCTCTTTATCTTTATTTTATTTTACTAGAGTGCGGGTCTCACAAACATACTATGCTTATATTATATATAGAGTTACAAACACTAGTTACGAATATACCAATTCCTAAGTTTGCCGTATACTTACACACGTTACATTATTTTTACATCTACAGTAGCTATTCTAACTGAACTAACTGCTTCCCGACGGTGGTTGGTAGGTGAGTTGTGGGCAAGTTGGCTGTTGTGGGGATGACCAGTTCAATGCCGTTGTCAATTTATTTATCCTCTTGCTCCAGCTGTACCATTTTCGACTTTCTGATTGCTTTCAGTATCGTAGGTAAAGTCGACAGCCTTCTAGTGCTTATTCGATGTTGGTTCTTTTTCCACCGTCTCAATTGCATGAAGACCCCTATGATAAGTGTCAAATTAATTATACCCAAACCTCCTGTGATGGATGTGGCCACTATATGAATATGGTGAGGCCGGATTTGATGTCTGTTGCTCTCCTCTTCCTTGATATCACTCTGAACTCTCTTAATGTTGACTTCTTGTGCTTTCCACGCCTGATTAAAATTATACGCCGCCAATAAACGTATCTCGTGCTTTTCTGGCTTCAACGTATCTGTTTTCTTCAATCCTGTTTGAGGTGTTTTGCTGTCCCCAGCTGGTAGCTCCGACCGTACTGGTTGCCAGAGAATTTGATTACCGCGAGATTTATCTTCAGAGGTTATCAGCAAGTCTCCCATTTGCAAATGACAGTCTTCTCCGATCGTCAGTACCCCCGTTGACGTAAGTTCTATTATGGCGAGTTCCTGCAGTTCACTTCTAATTTTGCTTTTCCGGACATCACAAAAAGCCAATGATTTCTTGTCACCATTTTGACCAAGCTGTCCCATTTGGCCACGACCTTCTCCTTGCATGCTCCTGCGTTGACGTTGAAGCTGCGAAATAAGTTGAGGACGCAGTTGTCACCAATAGCTGTGATGACGGGACCTAGCTGAGGGCACAGAATCTGTTTATGATCTGCTAAAGTTATAAGCTGCTGGCATTCATGATATTGTTGGTAGTTTAGCAAGATATACTGTCGCTCGTGGTTGTTTGCTGCAACGAATTCGGCGTCCAGATCATATATATGGTAGCCCTTCTGGTCCATTGCTGTAGGAATTGTATAGACTTTGTACAAGTCGAATAAAACTCTTTGTGGTTGGGGGATTTCCACCCTGACCAAAATTTTTTGATCTGCCTGAATAGCTTGTACCTTTGCAATCTGGATCAATAACTGGAAATCTTGGAATTTTTCGTCTAAATCAAATTCTCTAGTAACGTTTGCCATTATCTCAGACATTTCTCGAGCGTGAATTATAGCGGGGTGTAATTTTCCTGCATTCAACGACACCACAATATTGGACAGTGTCTCCTGTATATCGCTAATTTCTTGCAACTGAATTGTCATTAGCGTAATAATTTCATTGATATCCATTCTTTGCTGCAAATTTGACAACTCATCGCTCTTATTTTGCTGAGCAGCGATGAGGAATGAAATTTTACTCCAGAGCTCCTCACGTTCTGCATCAGCCTGCACTTGTGATGCATTAAATACGTCGAATGTTGATTTGATTAAAGTCGTCTGCTCCTTCAGAACGTGAAAGGTCCGATTCTCCCTCCCATTAAGATCTTCAAGTCTGCTATTAATGTCATCCGAGTCGGCCTGATCCATTGTTCCAAAAAGTGTCTTAAAAAGGGACCCCACTCCATCAAAAAATGAGCGCTTCGTACGATGGGATGCTTCCCCATGTATATGATGGCTAAGCTCTTCATTCTGTCGTTCAATTCTGGACACCCACGTTCTTATTTCCTTCGTTGCCACTTCGCATCTGGTACCAACTCCGATGTGTCTGATCCTGGTACATAATTCTCTGCTTAGGCTGCTGCAATTTTTTGCAAACTCCAACTCTTTTGTTAAATCCCGCCTTTTCAGCAGTTTAGTTAGAATCGTCCAATGCTTGCTGTAGAAGTTCACCTTTCCCACATTCTCGAATAGCACCCCCGTTTGTGTTATGGGTTTGATGCTGTAGTCGGCATTCTCTGCATACAGTGATGTCACACTAGCTAATATTATTATCATAAGCCTTTCCATTTTGGTTCTCCTACTTCTTATCTGTATTCCTTAATCTACTGGCAACCTTCCTAATGTCTAAAATAAAAGCTTCTCCTATTTCTTCTTATTATTTATTTATCTTAATTAGTTATTTATTCTTTATTTATAAATCTCTTCTTTATTGTTTCTTTCCTTTTTTTTTAACTTTTACTGGGTCGTTAAAAACAAATTTTACCAAACCTTACCTCATTTAAGATACCCTTCTTTACCTTTGCATCCGAATACCTGACCCCTTATCTGAATACTTCTGTTTACAATATGATACCTGCAAAATAACAGAGGTTAATAAGTAATCAACTAAGTAGGGTGAAGTGAAATTGATCATTCAACAAATTTACTTAAACGGTTAGTGTGAATCCGCTTAAGTTTTTTGCCCTGAAGAATCGTTACATTCTCCGGACTGTGTACATGTATGACCTCATAGGGTCCTTTAAAAATTGCTGATAATTTTCCTGCGCGGGCTGGTTCTCTGACCAAGACCTTATCGCCGACATGTAACCGCTCTGCCCTGGTCTTCTTATCATAATAATTCTTTGACGTAACCTTACTCTTTTGCAGATTCTCCCTTGCCAGCTCAAATGACTTTTGCAGCTTAAAACGTAGTACTGCATGATATCTGTCGGCATTGTATAATGGTTCTGGTTTGGTTTGTAACCTGCTGGGAATTCTCGATGCAAACCCGAAAAGTGTTTCCATCGGTGTGAGTTTAGTGCCTGTATGTATTGTATTGTTATACGCATGAGCCGCCGTTCTTAAATATTCGTCCCATGCTTGTGGTTAACGATCCAGGAAACTCCTCAAATAGTTTGCCAAAGTAGAATGTTGTCTCTCTACCGCATTCGACTGAGGATGATATGCCGTGGTTTGCAATTTTTTTTACCTTTAACATCTTGCAGAGGGCTTTCATAATTTCTCCTGTGAAATTCGCCCCCTGATCGGTTACCAGTTGTTTCGGCAGTGAGTAACGACTCAGAATCTTTCCAAACAAAGCTCGGGCAACGGTATTTGCCTCTTGATCTGGTATAGCCACGAAGTCAACAAATCTCGTAAGATCATCCATTAATGATAGGATATATTTGTTGCCATTGTGACTTACGGGTAGAGGTCCCACCAAATCGACGTAAACCTTGTCAAACGGTTTCTCTGAAATTTCCGTCACTACCATAGGCATTTTAATGGTTCGCGCGTGCTTGTTTTTCTGACATTTTACACACTGTCGAACATATCTTGCGATCTCACCCTTCATCCCCTTCCAGCGGTAGAAACGTTTAATTCTTTCGAAAGTTTTAGTTCGTCCAATATGTCCTCCGAACCTAGAGTCATGATAATCTTTCAAGATCATCTGTAACTCCTTCGGATCCGAAATTAATTTAGGCTCTGGCTGTCTTATCGCTCTTCCGGCAATCAACTCACACTCGCTCATCACGTCCCAGTCGTCTTCGGATTCCCGATTTTGACTTTCGTTTAATGCCATTTTCCTCCGGGCTTGGGCTCGCGTTACTGCAAAACGTGGAAACTCTGTAGTATTTTCTTCGTCTTTATCATTAGAGATTTGGGGAATTCGGCTCAATGCATCCGCATTACTATTCTGCTTGCTGGTGGTCGGATATAACTTTAAAATGCCTACCTAACAGATAACATTTGTAATTCCGCACAGCCCAAACAATGGCCAACATCTCTCGTTCGGTGGTAGAATAATTCCTCTCAGCAGGATTTAAAGTACGGCTGGCATAGCTTAGCGGCTTTCCCTCTTGTACTAAGACTGCCCCTAAGGATTCTCCACTTGCATCTGTAATTAATGTGAATTCCTTACCAAAATCGGGGTAACCCAAGACAGGTGGCGTAGTTAAAGCCTCTTTTATAATACCAAAAGAATTGTCGCATTTAGAGTCCCAATTAAATTTTACCCCTTTTCTCAGCAATTTCGTAATGGGGGCCATGATTTTAGAAAAGTTCGGTACGAATTTTCGGTAATAGTTAGCTAGTCCCAGAAACGACTGTACTTGGCGCATAGTTCGTGGTCTTGGAAAATCACGCACTACTTTAACTAACCGTTCGTCCGGCCTTACTCCCTTTTCTGAGCACACATGGCCTAAGTACACAACTTCCTTCTTCAAAAATTGGCATTTCGAAGGCTGAAGTTTTAAATTGTGTTCCCTAAAACGCTGGAACACCTCCCGTAGTTTCTCGTGGTGTTCATCCAAATTTTTTGCAAAGATGACCACATCATCTAGATAAACAAAGCATTTAATTCCTTGTAGCCCTGTCAAAATCCCATGCAATAACGACTGAAAGAATCTGGTTGCAGTTTTTAGTCCAAATGGCAATCGCTTATACTGAAAGTGATTGAAATTGGTACTAAATGCTGTTTTCTCCCTATCTGCTGGATCAATTAGTACTTAGTGGTACCCGTTAGCTAGATCTAACGTGGAGAAGTACCTGGAGTGACCCAATCTGTCCAATATATCTTCTATTCGTGGGAGAGGATATGCGTAAGGGATACACACTTTGTTCAGTTCTCGAAAGCCAACGCACAGTCTAAACTTCCGATTACCATCTTCATCCATTCCCTTTTTAGGGATAAGTAGAACTGGAAAATTGAATGGACTTTTACTGGGTTCTATGATATCTTCCTCTAGAAGCTTTGCCTGCTGTTTCTGGCATTCTTCCCTGTAAGCTTCTGGCATCCTGTACTGTTTTTTATGTATTGGGCCTGCGTTAGGCATAAGTGGCAATTTGAAAGTTTTCGGGCATAAGTGGCAATTTGAAAGTTTTCGTTGACGTGTACGTGAGCTTATCTCCCGGTAAATAAAAAATATCGCTATATTCATAGCAGAGTTGAGCAACGGACTCTCTTTCTTCTGCGTTAAGACTTTCTTCCAGCACTAACGAGTCCCTCATGAGCTTAAGTCGGTGTTGGCTGGCGTGGGTCCTACTTCTAGGGAGTGAGAATGGGTATATTACAAACTCGTTTAATCTTTTTAATTGGGGCTGAAAATTCATAATTTCAACCGGTTCTGTTCGGGCGTTAATAACACCCACAAAGGCCTGTCCATTCCTAGGTTTAATTATAGTGTTCCCACAATATACTCCTGGTCTGATTTCCGCCGCCATGCATACCAACTCTTCATGACTGGCCACATCTATCTTTACCAGTTGTTCTGTCCTGGCTTCTAGCCTGAAAGTTGAACCTGAATTATGTCTGGAAAATGGTGGCTTCCTCATCTGTGGGTGGTTCCGCTGGTCCTCCGATATCTTGGGTCCAAAGTTAAGAAGTCCCACCTCCTTGCGAGGAGGTTTGGATTCCCTATCTTCACCATCGCCCTCTGCCATGTGTGATTCACCCCACATTTCCTGAGGCCACCTTAAGGATGCTTCTGTTTTAACACTTTTAACCCTTTGTTCAGTTCCCCTGCGAGGGGCTGTTGGCAAAGTGCTTCCTTCACATCCGCCTAACTGTGGCTCTATACTTGTGTGATTCACCTGCATCATTTCTTCTATCTTGGTGTCCCGCTTATCTGATTCAGTCTCGTTTTCAGCTGGATTCGTATTCTCTTTTTTACTACTACTATTCACCCTCCCTAGGTACCTGTTTATACTATCCACAGCTCTATTTGCTTTACTCACATTATTTTTCAATGCTGACATCCGCTCTTGAATCCTATTTTTTACCTCCTCAGCTGAGGTAACTAAGACTTTATTAATGCTCGGTATACTTGTGCTTGTTTCCGTACCCTTCTTCAAGACGATTGTCTCGACACGTTCATTTCCTGTTATGTTTCGGAAGAGTGGATTTTGTTTCACAGGTCTTGCCTCGCCTTGTATTGCCACCTTTTCATCTATACAATCGATGATGGCCTTGCCTTTAAGAAAGTCCATCCCCAGTATCCCATCGGTTGGTATTGAGTCTGTGTCTTCAATCGTGTGAAATTCACAGGACCGAATGACCGAACCGATGCGTAAATGGGCCTTGCAAGTTCCAATCGAGCTGTTTTGAGCTCCAAACAATCCCCCTATCATTATTCTTTGTTGCGTCTGTATGGGTGTATTTTTTTTTATTCGACTTATCTTAATTATGCTACAAGTCGCTCCAGTATCCACAAGTAATCTTAATCTATCTTCCACTCCTATGTCTGATCCTACTGTAATTATGTTATTATTTAACGGGCTTAATTCTAGTGTACTGGTTTCCTTTATTTGAATTTAAAAAAATTCTGATTTTGTCAATGGAAGGCAGCTGTGGATGAATTCCCCAGCTGCCGCTCTCCGTTTCCCAACTGCCGACTGTTTTGCTCTGCTAAGTACTTCCGCAGACAGTTTTCAGTGAAGTGATCGCAAGTTCTGCAAAACTGGCAGTATAAAACTTCCCTTTCCTCTCGAGATTCATTTCTTCCGCTTGTGGCTACATTCGCGAATCTCACTTGCTGCTTCCATCGCTACATGACCATAGCCTCGGCATCTGCTGCAGAATGGAGGCTGTCGTTCCGCACCACATTCCTTTGCGAAGTGTCCCTCCTTTCCACATCGAAAGCATTGCTTAGAACCTCGCTGACTGTTTCTGGGCGGGGTTCCTCGGTATTCTCTTACATTTGACTGAGATGGCCTCCCTGGATCTTTCTTGGCCACCCTGGGCTCCCATGTATTCTGAGGGGCTCCACCGTTACTCTTAAATATCTCCCCTACTTCTGATGGCCGATGTTGAAGACGTTTTGCATCCTTCTCCAAGTAAGTCGCTTCCTCACGCACTGCCTCCAGAGACTCGAACTTCCTTCCCGTCAGATGTACCTGAGCGGCATTATTAAGCACACCACCCTTGAAGGTTGCCACTGCATCAGACTCTAACTCCGCTATTAGTCCTCCGTCTTTGTACGGGTACTTTGCTGATACGGCTGTCTTGATCTGGCTCAACAGTTCCTTCAATCAGTCTGCAAATTCTCGGATGTCTTCACCTGGTCTTTGTCTGCAGGCCACCATCTCCGTTCGCAATTCACTAAATGACTTCTTCGGCATATAAGCTGTTTTAATTATCAGTTGCAGAGCTTCAAAATCTTTTGGTTCCTCTGAACTTACCAGATAGTAAGCACCATCTGTCAACCGATACTTCACACATTTCATAAAAATGTTCTGCTCCTCAGGCTTCAGTCGGTCGTACAAATCTTCCAGCACTAACGAGTCCCTCATGAGCTTAAGTCGGTGTTGGCTGGCGTGGGTCCTACTTCTAGGGTGTGAGAATGGGTATATTACAAACTCGTTTAATCTTTTTAATTGGGGCTGAAAATTCATAATTTCAACCGGTTCTGTTCGGGCGTTAATAACACCCACAAAGGCCTGTCCATTCCTAGGTATAATTATAGTGTTCCCACAATATACTCCTGGTCTGATTTCCGCCGCCATGCATACCAACTCTTCTTGACTGGCCACATCTATCTTTACCAGTTGTTCTGTCCTGGCTTCTAGCCTGAAAGTTGAACCTGAATTATGTCTGGAAAATGGTGGCTTCCTCATCTGTGGGTGGTTCCGCTGGTCCTCCGATATCTTGGGTCCAAAGTTAAGAAGTCCCACCTCCTTGCGAGGAGGTTTGGATTCCCTATCTTCACCATCGCCCTCTGCCATGTGTGATTCACCCCACATTTCCTGAGGCCACCTTAAGGATGCTTCTGTTTTAACACTTTTAACCCTTTGTTGAGTTCCCCTGCGAGGGGCTGTTGGCAAAGTGCTTCCTTCACATCCGCCTAACTGTGGCTCTATACTTGTGTGATTCACCTGCATCATTTCTTCTATCTTGGTGTCCCACTTATCTGATTCAGTCTCGTTTTCAGCTGGATTTGTATTCTCTTTTTTACTACTACTATTCACCCTCCCTAGGTACCTGTTTATACTATCCACAGCTCTATTTGCTTTACTCACAATATTTTTCAATGCTGACATCCGCTCTTGAATCCTATTTTTTACCTCCTCAGCTGAGGTAACTAGGACTTTATTAATGCTCGGTATACTTGTGCTTGTTTCCGTACCCTTCTTCAAGACGATTGTCTCGACACGTTCATTTCCTGTTATGTTTCGGAAGAGTGGATTTTGTTTCACAGGTCTTGCCTCGCCTTGTATTCCCACCTTTTCATCTATACAATCGATGATGGCCTTGCCTTTAAGAAAGTCCATCCCCAGTATCCCATCGGTTGGTATTGAGTCTGTGTCTTCAATCGTGTGAAATTCACAGGACCGAATGACCGAACCGATGCGTAAATGGGCCTTGCAAGTTCCACTCGAGCTGTTTTGATCTCCAAATAATCCCCCTATCATTATTCTTTGTTGCGTCTGTATGGGTGTATTTTTTTTTATTCGACTTATCTTAATTATGCTACAAGTCGCTCCAGTATCCACAAGTAATCTTAATCTATCTTCCACTCCTATGTCTGATCCTACTGTAATTATGTTATTATTTAACGGGCTTAATTCTAGTGTACTGGTTTCCTTTATTTGAATTTTAAAAAATTCTGATTTTGTCAATGGAAGGCAGCTGTGGATGAATTCCCCAGCTGCCGCTCTCCGTTTTCCAACTGCCGACTGTTTTGCTCTGCTAAGTGCTTCCGCAGACAGTTTTCAGTGAAGTGATCGCAAGTTCTGCAAAACTGGCAGTATAAAACTTCCCTTTCCTCTCGAGATTCATTTCTTCCGCTTGTGGCTACATTCGCGAATCTCACTTGCTGCTTCCATCGCTACATGACCATAGCCTCGGCATCTGGTGCAGAATGGAGGCTGTCGTTCCGCACCGCATTCCTTTGCGAAGTGTCCCTCCTTTCCACATCGAAAGCGTTGCTTAGAACCTCGCTGACTGTTTCTGGGCGGGGTTCCTCGGTATTCTCTTACATTTGACTGAGATGGCCTCCCTGGATCTTTCTTGGCCAACCTGGGCTCCCATGTATTCTGAGGGGCTCCACCGTTACTCTTAAATATCTCCCCTACTTCTGATGGCCGAAGTTGAAGACGTTTTGCATCCTTCTCCAAGTAAGTCGCTTCCTCACGCACTGCCTCCAGAGACTCGAACTTCCTTCCCGTCAGATGTACCTGAGCGGCATTATTAAGCACACCACCCTTGAAGGTTGCCACTGTATCAGACTCTAACTCCGCTATTAGTCCTCCGTCTTTGTACGGGTACTTTGCTGATACGGCTGTCTTGATCTGGCTCAACAGTTCCTTCAATCGGTCTGCAAATTCTCGGATGTCTTCACCTGGTCTTTGTCTGCAGGCCACCATCTCCGTTCGCAATTCACTAAATGACTTCTTCGGCATATAAGCTGTTTTAATTATCAGTTGCAGAGCTTCAAAATCTTTTGGTTCCTCTCAACTTACCAGATAGTAAGCATCATCTGTCAACCGATACTTCACACATTTCATAAAAATGTTCTGCTCCTCAGGCTTCAGTCGGTCGTACAAATCCTTGCCGCAGCTTAAGAATCTGTACACCTCTTTCACCAGTTTTGGAGATGGATCTCCGGAAAACATGGGTACGTACTTGACGACCATATCCATCACTTTATCGTGTATATCCACCATTTTTATGTGATCTTCGTTTGATTTTCCACTTTCCTTATGTCTTATTTCCTTATTTTCCTTTATGTTAATTACACTGCCGCGTGCGATCGAATTTTGTTCTGGCTCCGACTGATGGTCCCAAAATACTAATCTTCTTGGTGACCACTTTCTGCTGTTTCCTTGGTTGCTATTGCCCTTGGTGGTTGACTGACGTTCCTGCAGTTCTATCGGCAATTCCCGTTCGAGTTCGGCCGCAGTCTGCTCTGCTTCCTTCAATTGAATATTTAAGGTATCTTCCTTCTTGACCAGAGCTTTAATTTCCTCGCGGCTATCCTTTAGTGCCTTTTCTATTGTCCCTTCTTCTTTTTGAATAATGTCGAAGGTTATAGTCACCAAAAGATCCACAACTTCTCCTTTCGTGCTTGTTTGAGTGGCTGTTTCTAGTTCCTGTAGAATATTGTTGAGATCTCCACTCGCCACACGTTTTTTCAATTCTCCTGTTAAATGATCTGTGATATATTGCCAGTCTCTCTCATAATACTGAAGCTTTGTTTGGCACTGCTTCAATTCTTCTGATTTATTTTCCAGTTCCTGCTCCTGTGACTGGAATTGCAATAATTTCTCCCTGGTCAATACATTAGACCTCCCCACTGACATGGATGTATCTTGAACCCTATCTGGAACAAGACCAGATTTTATGTAAACCCCGAATTTCTTTAAACTTTCAACACTAGTTCCTTTTTACTCACAAATCACAAATATTTAATCAAAATTTTGCGCAAAGTTATAGTTTCAGAGATAATCGACTTTAAAAATCGCGAAATTTGCACTATATTTCACAATACAATTTGACATTCCCCCGTAATTAATTAAATCTTCTTCTTCTTTTTAATATCAAAAAGAGGTTGTGGTAGGTATATACATACCTTCCGAACATTCGGGTTACCAGCATTGCGTTTTTTTATTCATTACGAATATTAATTGATGTGTAGTAATCAGCATTTAACACACACACACACACATGCAGGCAGGCACACACACACACACAGGGACGGGCGCGCACACACACACACACACAGGCTGGCAGGGGCACACACACACACACACACACGCGCTCCGCTCCGCTCCGCGCGCGTGTGTGTGTGTGTGCCCCTGCCAGCCTGTGTGTGTGTGTGTGCTTCTTTAATAAACGTTTTTCTACTCCATTCTAAGTAAATGCTACATCAACTCGTAATGAATAAAAAAACGCAATGCTGGTAACCCGAATGTTCGGAAGGTATGTATATACCTACCACAGCCTCTTTTTAATACTAAAAATAAGAAGAAGATTTAATTAATTGCGGGGGAATGTCAAATTGTATTGTGAAATATAGTGCAAATTTCGCGATTTTTAAAGTCGATTATCTCTGAAACTATAACTTTGCGCAAAATTTTGATTAAATATTTGTGATTTGTGAGTAAAAATGAACTAGTGTTGAAAGTTTAAAGAAATTCGGGGTTTACATAAAATCTGGTCTTATGCCCCCTATCTTTATCTACTATTGCAAACGCGAGGAAACTTTAACACATTTGATTAACGAAAAATCATTACATCACAAAATATAAATGCCCCTGATTAGAATAAAATACGCTACATGGAGAATTTTTTAGAGACAGTCGAGAAAACGTAATATTAATACGACAATTAAAGTAAGTGACAAAACTGTTCTAATAATAACAGTCGATAAATAAAAATGGAGTAGCTGAAAAAAATGTTAAATAAATGGCGAAGCCAAATGAGGCTTTGCACCAATTTAATTAACGTAGTTTAAGAGTATGGCCTTTCTATAGTAAATTATCCAACAAAGTATTTTCTACCGTCGCAAATTTTAAATACGCCAGGGATTGCCTTTTCTATTGTAAATTTTTAAAAAAATTATTTTTACTTTCGCAAATTTTAAATACGGAGAATATGAACTTTTCTATAGGAAATTTCTCAAAAAATTATTTTGGCTGTCGCAAATTTTAAATGCGCCGAGGAATGCCTTTTCTATAGTAAATTTTTCAAAAAATTATTTTTAACTGTCGCAAATTTTAAAAACGCCGAGGATTGCCTTTTCTATAGTAAATTTTTCAGAAATTTTTTTTTACCGTCGCAAATTTTAATTACGCCGAGGATTGCCTTTTCAATAGTAAATATTTCAAAAAATAAATTTTACCGTCGCAAATGTTAAATACGCCGAGGATGGCCCTTTCTATAGTAAATTTTTCAAAAAATAATTTGTTACTGCCGCAAATTTTAAATACGCCGAGAATTGCCTTTTCTATAGTAAATTTTTCAAAAAATTATTTTTTACTCTCGCAAATTTTAAATACGCCGAGGATTGCCTTTTCTATTATAAATTTTACAAAAAATTATTTTTTACTGTCGCAAATTTAAAATACGGTGAGTATGGCCCTTTCTATAGTAAATTTTTCAAAAAATTATTTTTTACTATCAGAAATTTTAATTTCGCCGAGGATTGCCTTTTCTATAGTAACTTTTTCAAAGATTATTTTTTCTGTCGCAAATTTTGAATACGCGAGTATCGCCTTTTCTATTGTAGAATTTTCAAAAAATAATTTTTTACTGTCGCAAATTTTAAGTACGCCGAGAATTGCCTTTTCTATAGAAATTTTTAAAAAAATAATTTTTTACTGTCGCAAATTTTAAATACACCGAATATGGCCTTTCTATAGTAAATTATTCAAAAAATAATATTTTACTGTCGAAAAATTAAAATACGCCGAGGATTGCCTTTTCTATAGTAAATTTTCCAACAAATTATTTTTTACCCTCGCAAATTTTAAATAAGCCAGGTATTGCCTTTTCTATTGTAAATTTTTCAAACAATTATTATTACTGTCGCAAATTTTAAATACGCCGAGGATTGCCTATTCTATAGCAAATTTTGCAAAAAATTATTTTGGCTGTCGGAAATTTTAAATACGCCGAGGAATGCCTTTTCTATAGTAAATTTTTCAAAAAATTATTTTTAACTGTCGCAAATTTTAAAAACGCCGAAGATTGCCTTTTCTATAGTAAATTTTTCAAAAAATTATTTTTAATTGTCGCAAATTTTAAAAACGCCGAGGATTGCCTTTTCTATAGTAAATTTTTCAGAAAATTTTTTTTATCGTCGCAAATTTTAATTACGCCGAGGATTGCCTTTTCAATAGTAAATATTTCAAAAAATAAATTTTACCGTCGCAAATGTTAAATACGCCGAGGATTGCCCTTTCTATTGTAAATTTTTCAAAAAATAATTTGTTACTGCCGCAATTTTTAAATACGCCGAGAATTGCCTTTTCTATAGTAAATTTTTCAAAAAATTATTTTTTACTCTCGCAAATTTTAAATACGCCGAGGATTGCCTTTTCTATAGTAAATTTTCATAAAATAATTCTTTACTGTCGCAAATTTTAAATACGCCGAGGATTGCCTTTTCTATAGTAAATTTTTCAAAAATTATCTTTTACTGTCGCAAATTTTAAATACGACGAGGGTTGCCTTTTCTATTGTAAACTTTTCAAAAAATTATTTTTTTCTGTCGCAAATTTTAAATACGGCGAGAATGGCCTTTTCTATTGTAAATTTTTCAAAAAATAATTTTTTACTGTCCCAAATTTTAAATACGCCGAGGATTGCCTTTTCTATAGTAAATTTGTCAAAAAATTATTTTTTACTGTCGCAAATTTTAAATACGCCAAGGATTGCCTTTTCTATAGTAAATTTGTCAAAAATTATCTTTTACTGTCGCAAATTTTAAATACGCCGAAGATTGCGTTTTCTATTGTAAACTTTTCAAAAAATTATATTTTCTGTCGCAAATTTTAAATAATGCGAGAATGGCCTTTTCTATAGTAAATTTTTTAAAAAATTATTTTTAACTGTCGCAAATTTTAAAAACGCCGAAGATCGCCTTTTCTATAGTAACTTTTTCAAAAATTTTTTTTTCTGTCGCAAATTTTGAATACGCGAGCAAGGCCATTTCTATTGTAAATTTTTCAAAAAATAATTTTTTACTGTCCCAAATTTTAAATACGCCGAGGATTGCCTTTTCTATAGCAAATTTGTCAAAAAATTATTTTTTACTGTCGCAAATTTTAAATACGCCGAGGATTGCCTTTTCTATAGTAAATTTTTCAAAAATTATCTTTTACTGTCGCAAATTTTAAATACGCCGAGGATTACCTTTTCTATTGTAAACTTTTCAAAAAATTATTTTTTTCTGTCGCAAATTTTAAATACGGCGAGAATGACCTTTTCTATAGTAAATTTTTCAAAAAATTATTTTTAACTGTCGCAAATTTTAAAAACCCCGAGGATTGCCTTCTCTATAGTAAATTTTTCAAAAAATTACATTTTACTGTCGCAAATTTTAATTACGCCGACGATTGCTTTTCAATAGTAAATTTTTCAAAAAATAAATTTTACCGTCGCAAATTTTAAATGCGCCGAGGATTGCCTTTTCTATTGTAAATTTTTCAAAAAATTGTTTTTTTCTGTCGCAAATTTTAAATACGGCGAGTATGACCTTTTCTATAGTAAATTTTCCAACAAATTATTTTCTACCGCCGCAAATTTTAAATACGCTAGGGATTGCCTTTTGTATTGTAAATTTTTCAAAAAATTATTTTTACTGTCGTAAATTTTAAATACGGAGAGTATGACCTTTTCTATAGTAAAATTCTCAAAAAATTATTTTGGCTGTCGCAAATTTTAAATACGCCGAGGAATGCCTTTTCTATAGTAAATTTTTCAAAAAATTATTTTTAACTGTCGCAAATTTTAAGCACGCCGAGGATTGCCTTTTCTATAGTAAATTTTTCAAAAAATAATTTTTACTGTCGCAAATTTAAAATACGGCGAGTATGGCCCTTTCTATGGTAAATTTTTCAAAAAATAATTTTTTACTGTCACAAATTTTAAATACGCCGAGGAATGCCTTTTCTATAGTAAATTTTTCATAAAATTATTTTTTACTGTCGCAAATTTTAAATACGCCGAGGATTGCCTTTTCTATAGTAAATTTTCATAAAATAATTCTTTACTGTCGCAAATTTTAAATACGCCGAGGATTGCCTTTTCTATAGTAAATTTTCCAACAAATTATTTTTAATTGTCGCAAATTTTAAAAACGCCGAGGAGTGCCTTTTCTATAGTGAATTTTTCAAAAAATTATTTTTAACTGTCGCAAATTTTAAAAACGCCGAAGATTGCCTTTTCTATAGTAAATTTTTCAAAAAATTATTTTTAAATGTCGCAAATTTTAAAAACGCCGAGGATTGCCTTTTCTATAGTAAATTTTTCAGAAAATTTTTTTTTACCGTCGCAAATTTTAATTACCCCGAGGATTGCCTTTTCAATAGTAAATATTTCAAAAAATAAATTTTACCGTCGCTAATGTTAAATACGCCGAGGATTGCCCTTTCTATAGTAAATTTTTCAAAAAATAATTTGTTACTGCCGCAAATTTTAAATACGCCGAGAATTGCCTTTTCTATAGTAAATTTTTCAAAAAATTATTTTTTACTCTCGCAAATATTAAATACGCCGATGATTGCCTTTTCTATAGTAAATTTCCAAAAAATTATTTTTTCCCTCGCAAATTTTAAATACGCCGAGGATTGCCTTTTCTATAGTAAATTTTCATAAAATGACTTTTTACTGTCGCAAATTTTAAATACGCCGAGGATTGCCTTTTATATTGTAAATTTTTCAAAAATTATCTTTTACTGTCGCAAATTTTAAATACGCCGAGGATTGCCTTTTCTATAGTAAATTTTACAAAAATTATTTTTTCTGTCGCAAATTTTGAATACGCGAGCAAGACAATCTCTATTGTAAATTTTTCAAAAAATAATTTTTTACTGTCCCAAATTTTAAATACGCCGAGGATTGCCTTTTCTATAGTAAATTTTTCAAAAAATTATTTTTTACCGTCGCAAATTTTAATTACCCCGAGGATTGCCTTTTCTATTATAAATTTTTCAAAAAATTGTTTTTTTCTGTCGCAAATTTTAAATACGGCGAGTATGACCTTTTCTATAGTAAATTTTCCAACAAATTATTTTCTACCGCCGCAAATTTTAAATACGCTAGGGATTGCCTTTTGTATTGTAAATTTTTCAAAAAATTATTTTTACTGTCGTAAATTTTAAATACGGAGAGTATGACCTTTTCTATAGTAAAATTCTCAAAAAATTATTTTGGCTGTCGCAAATTTTAAATACGCCGAGGAATGCCTTTTCTATAGTAAATTTTTCAAAAAATTATTTTTAACTGTCGCAAATTTTAAGCACGCCGAGGATTGCCTTTTCTATAGTAAATTTTTCAAAAAATTATTTTTAACTGTCGCAAATTTTAAGCACGCCGAGGATTGCCTTTTCTATAGTAAATTTTTCAGAAAATTTTTTTTTACCGTCGCAAATTTTAATTACCCCGAGGATTGCCTTTTCAATAGTAAATATTTCAAAAAATAAATTTTACCGTCGCTAATGTTAAATACGCCGAGGATTGCCCTTTCTATAGTAAATTTTTCAAAAAATAATTTGTTACTGCCGCAAATTTTAAATACGCCGAGAATTGCCTTTTCTATAGTAAATTTTTCAAAAAATTATTTTTTACTCTCGCAAATATTAAATACGCCGATGATTGCCTTTTCTATAGTAAATTTCCAAAAAATTATTTTTTACCCTCGCAAATTTTAAATACGCCGAGGATTGCCTTCTCTATAGTAAATTTTTCAAAAAATAATTTTTTACTGTCGCAAATTTTAAATACGCCGAGGAATGCCTTTTCTATAGTAAATTTTTCATAAAATTATTTTTTACTCTCGTAAATTTTAAAAACGCCGAAGATCGCCATTTCTACGGTAACTTTTACAAAAATTATTTTTTCTGTCGCAAATTTTGAATACGCGAGCAAGACAATCTCTATTGTAAATTTTTCAAAAAATAATTTTTTACTGTCCCAAATTTTAAATACGCCGAGGATTGCCTTTTCTATAGTAAATTTTTCAAAAAATTATTTTTTAATCTCGCAAATTTTAAATACGCCGAGGATTGCCTTTTCTATAGTAAATTTTTCAAAAATTATTTTTTACTGTCGCAAATTTAAAATACGGCGAGTATGGCCCTTTCTATGGTAAATTTTTCAAAAAATAATTTTTTACTGTCACAAATTTTAAATACGCCGAGGAATGCCTTTTCTATAGTAAATTTTTCATAAAATTATTTTTTACTGTCGCAAATTTTAAATACGCCGAGGATTGCCTTTTCTATAGTAAATTTTCATAAAATAATTCTTTACTGTCGCAAATTTTAAATACGCCGAGGATTGCCTTTTCTATAGTAAATTTTCCAACAAATTATTTTTAATTGTCGCAAATTTTAAAAACGCCGAGGAGTGCCTTTTCTATAGTGAATTTTTCAAAAAATTATTTTTAACTGTCGCAAATTTTAAAAACGCCGAAGATTGCCTTTTCTATAGTAAATTTTTCAAAAAATTATTTTTAAATGTCGCAAATTTTAAAAACGCCGAGGATTGCCTTTTCTATAGTAAATTTTTCAGAAAATTTTTTTTTACCGTCGCAAATTTTAATTACCCCGAGGATTGCCTTTTCAATAGTAAATATTTCAAAAAATAAATTTTACCGTCGCTAATGTTAAATACGCCGAGGATTGCCCTTTCTATAGTAAATTTTTCAAAAAATAATTTGTTACTGCCGCAAATTTTAAATACGCCGAGAATTGCCTTTTCTATAGTAAATTTTTCAAAAAATTATTTTTTACTCTCGCAAATATTAAATACGCCGATGATTGCCTTTTCTATAGTAAATTTCCAAAAAATTATTTTTTACCCTCGCAAATTTTAAATACGCCGAGGATTGCCTTTTCTATAGTAAATTTTCATAAAATGACTTTTTACTGTCGCAGATTTTAAATACGC
Source organism: Dioctria rufipes (assembly GCA_963924295.1). NCBI lineage: Eukaryota > Metazoa > Arthropoda > Insecta > Diptera > Asilidae > Dioctria > Dioctria rufipes. The sequence continues at coordinate 175,560 of CAWUPM010000753.1, forward strand.
CGAGGATTGCCTTTTATATTGTAAATTTTTCAAAAATTATCTTTTACTGTCGCAAATTTTAAATACGCCGAGGATTGCCTTTTCTATAGTAAATTTTTCAAAAATTATCTTTTACTGTCGCAAATTTTAAATACGCCGAGGATTACATTTTCTATTGTAAACTTTTCAAAAAATAATTTTTTTCTGTCGCAAATTTTAAATACGGCGAGAATGACCTTTTCTATAGTAAATTTTTAAAAAAAATATTTTAACTGTCGCAAATTTTAAAAACCCCGAGGATTGCCTTTTCTATAGTAAATTTTTCAAAAAATTATTTTTAACTGTCGCAAATTTTAAAAACGCCGGGGATTGCCTTTTCTATAGTAAATATTTCAGAAATTTTTTTTTTTACCATCGCAAATTTTAATTACGCCGGGGATTGCCTTTTCAATAGTAAATATTTCAAAAAATAAATTTTACCGTCGCAAATGTTAAATACGCCTAGGATTGCCCTTTCTATAGTAAATTTTTCAAAAAATTATTTGTTACTGTCGCAAATTTTAAATACGCCGAGAATTGCGTTTTCTATAGTAAATTTTTCAAAAAATTATTTTTTACTCTCGCAAATTTTAAATACGCCGAGGATTGCCTTTTCTATAGTAAATTTTTCAAAAATTATTTTTTACTGTCGCAAATTTAAAATACGGCGAGTATGGCCCTTTCTATGGTAAATTTTTCAAAAAATAATTTTTTACTGTCGCAAATTTTAAATACGCCGAGGAATGCCTTTTCTATAGTAAATTTTTCATAAAATAATTTTTTACTGTCGCAAATTTTAAATACGCCGAGGATTGCCGTTTCTATAGTAAATTTTCATAAAATAATTCTTTACTGTCGCAAATTTTAAATACGCCGAGGATTGCCTTTTCTGTAGTAAATTTTTCAAAAAATTATTTTTACTGTCGCAAATTTTAAATACGGAGAATATGAACTTTTCTATAGTAAATTTCTCAAAAAATTATTTTGGCTGTCGCAAATTTTAAATACGCCGAGGAATGCCTTTTCTATAGTAAATTTTTCAAAAAATTATTTTTAACTGTCGCAAATTTTAAAAACGCCGGGGATTGCATTTCCTATAGTATATTTTTCAGAAATTTTTTTTTTACCATCGCAAATTTTAATTACACCGAGGATTGCCTTTTCAATAGTAAATATTTCAAAAAATAAATTTTACCGTCGCAAATGTTAAATACGCCGAGCATTGCCCTTTCTATAGTAAATTTTTCATAAAATAATTTGTTACTGTCGCAAATTTTAAATACGCCGAGAATTGCCTTTTCTATAGTAAATTTTTCAAAAAATTATTTTTTACTCTCGCAAATTTTAAGTACGCCGAGGATTGCCTTTTCTATAGTAAATTTTTCAAAAATTATCTTTTACTGTCGCAAATTTTAAATACGCCGAGGATTACCTTTTCTATAGTAAATTTTTCAAAAAATTATTTTTAACTGTCGCAAATTTTAAAAACCCCGAGGATTGCCTTTTCTGTAGTAAATTTTTCAAAAAATTATTTTTTACTGTCGCAAATTTTAATTACGCCGAGGATTGCTTTTCACTAGTAAATTTTTCAAAAAATTAATTTTACCGTCGCAAATTTTAAATACGCCGAGGATTGCCTTTTCTATTGTAAATTTTTCAAAAAATTCCTTTTTTCTGTCGCAAATTTTAAACACGCCGAAGATTGCCTTTTCTATTGTAAATTTTGCAAAAAATTATTTTTTTCTGTCGCAAAATTTAAAGACGGCGAGGATTGCCTTTTCTTTAGTAAATTTTTCGAAAAATAATTTTTTGCGTTCGCAAATTTTAAATACGCCAAGGATTGTCTGTTATATAGTAAATATTTCATAAAATAATTTTTTACTGTCGCAAATTTTAAATACGCCGAGGATTGCCTTTTCTATAGTAAATTTTTCAAAAAATAATTTTTATTTTCGAAAATTTTGAATACGGCGAGTATGGCCTTTTCTATAGTAAATTTTTCAAAAAATTATTTTTTACTGTCGCAAATTTTAAATACGCCAAGGATTGCCGTTTCTATAGTAAATTTTTCAAAAAATTATTTTTTACTGTCGCAAATTTAAAATACGGCGAGTATGGCCCTTTCTATGGTAAATTTTTCAAAAAATAATTTTTTACTGTCGCAAATTTTAAATACGCCGAGGATTGCCTTTTCTATAGTAAATTTTTCATAAAATTATTTTTTACTGTCGCAAATTTTAAATACGCCGAGGATTGCCTTTTCTATAGTAAATTTGTCAAAAAATTATTTTTTACTGTCGCAAATTTTAAATACGCCGAGGATTGCCTTTTCTATAGCAAATTTTTCAAAAATTATCTTTTACTGTCGCAAATTTTACATACGCCGAAGATTGCGTTTTCTATTGTAAACTTTTCAAAAAATTATTTTTTCTGTCGCAAATTTTAAATACGGCGAGAATGGCCTTTTGTATAGTAAATTTTGCAAAAAATTATTTTTAACTGTCGCAAATTTTAAAAACTCCGAAGATCGCCATTTCTATTGTAAATTTTGCAAAAAATTATTTTTTTCTGTCGCAAAATTTAAAGACGGCGAGGATTGCCTTTTCTTTAGTAAATTTGTCAAAAAATTATTTTTTACTGTCGCAAATTTGAAATACGCCGAGGATTGCCTTTTCTATAGTAAATTTTTCAAAAAATAATTTTTATTTTCGAAAATTTTGAATACGGCGAGTATGGCCTTTTCTATAGTAAATTTTTCAAAAAATAATTTTTTACTATCGCAAATTTTAAATACGCCAAGGATTGCCTTTTCTATAGTAAATTTTTCAAAAAATTATTTTTTACTGTCGCAAATTTAAAATACGGCGAGCAAGATCTATTGTAAATTTTTCAAAAAATTATTTTTACTGTCGCAAATTTTAAATACGGAGAACATGAACTTTTCTATAGTAAATTTCTCAAAAAATTAGTTTGGCTGTCGCTAATTTTAAATACGCTGAGGAATGCCTTTTTTATAGTAAATTTTTCAGAAAATAAATTTTACCTTCGCAAATGTTAAATACGCCGAGGATTGCCCTTTCTATAGTAAATTTTTCAAAAAATAATTTGTTACTGTCGCAAATTTTAAATACGCCGAGAATTGCCTTTTCTATAGAAAATTTTTCAAAAAATCATTTTTTACTCTCGCAAATTTTAAATATGCAGAGGATTGCCTTTTCTAATATGAATTTTACAAAAAATTATTTGTTACTGTCGCAATTTAAAATTAGGTGAGTATGGCCCTTTCTATAGTAAATTTTTCAAAAAAATATTTTTTACTGTCGCAAATTTTAAGTACGCCGAGGATTGCCTTTTCTATAGTAATTTTTTCAAAAAATTATTTTTTCTGTCGCAAATTTTAAATACGCCAAGGATTGCCTTTTCTATAGTAAATTTTTCAAAAAATTATTTTTTACTGTCGCAAATTTAAAATACGGCGAATATGGCCCTTTCTATGGTAAATTTTTCAAAAAATAATTTTTTACTGTCGCAAATTTTAAATACGAAGAGAATTGCCTTTTCTATAGTAAATTTTTCATAAAATTATTTTTTGCTGTCGCAAATTTTAAATACGCCGAGGATTGCCTTTTCTATTATAAATTTTACAAAAAATTATTTTTTACTGTCGCAAATTTAAAATACGGTGAGTATGGCCCTTTCTATAGTAAATTTTTCAAAAAATTATTTTTTACTATCAGAAATTTTAATTTCGCCGAGGATTGCCTTTTCTATAGTAACTTTTTCAAAGATTATTTTTTCTGTCGCAAATTTTGAATACGCGAGTATCGCCTTTTCTATTGTAGAATTTTCAAAAAATAATTTTTTACTGTCGCAAATTTTAAGTACGCCGAGAATTGCCTTTTCTATAGAAATTTTTAAAAAAATAATTTTTTACTGTCGCAAATTTTAAATACACCGAATATGGCCTTTCTATAGTAAATTATTCAAAAAATAATATTTTACTGTCGAAAAATTAAAATACGCCGAGGATTGCCTTTTCTATAGTAAATTTTCCAACAAATTATTTTTTACCCTCGCAAATTTTAAATAAGCCAGGTATTGCCTTTTCTATTGTAAATTTTTCAAACAATTATTATTACTGTCGCAAATTTTAAATACGCCGAGGATTGCCTATTCTATAGCAAATTTTGCAAAAAATTATTTTGGCTGTCGGAAATTTTAAATACGCCGAGGAATGCCTTTTCTATAGTAAATTTTTCAAAAAATTATTTTTAACTGTCGCAAATTTTAAAAACGCCGAAGATTGCCTTTTCTATAGTAAATTTTTCAAAAAATTATTTTTAATTGTCGCAAATTTTAAAAACGCCGAGGATTGCCTTTTCTATAGTAAATTTTTCAGAAAATTTTTTTTATCGTCGCAAATTTTAATTACGCCGAGGATTGCCTTTTCAATAGTAAATATTTCAAAAAATAAATTTTACCGTCGCAAATGTTAAATACGCCGAGGATTGCCCTTTCTATTGTAAATTTTTCAAAAAATAATTTGTTACTGCCGCAATTTTTAAATACGCCGAGAATTGCCTTTTCTATAGTAAATTTTTCAAAAAATTATTTTTTACTCTCGCAAATTTTAAATACGCCGAGGATTGCCTTTTCTATAGTAAATTTTCATAAAATAATTCTTTACTGTCGCAAATTTTAAATACGCCGAGGATTGCCTTTTCTATAGTAAATTTTTCAAAAATTATCTTTTACTGTCGCAAATTTTAAATACGACGAGGGTTGCCTTTTCTATTGTAAACTTTTCAAAAAATTATTTTTTTTCTGTCGCAAATTTTAAATACGGCGAGAATGGCCTTTTCTATTGTAAATTTTTCAAAAAATAATTTTTTACTGTCCCAAATTTTAAATACGCCGAGGATTGCCTTTTCTATAGTAAATTTGTCAAAAAATTATTTTTTACTGTCGCAAATTTTAAATACGCCAAGGATTGCCTTTTCTATAGTAAATTTGTCAAAAATTATCTTTTACTGTCGCAAATTTTAAATACGCCGAAGATTGCGTTTTCTATTGTAAACTTTTCAAAAAATTATATTTTCTGTCGCAAATTTTAAATAATGCGAGAATGGCCTTTTCTATAGTAAATTTTTTAAAAAATTATTTTTAACTGTCGCAAATTTTAAAAACGCCGAAGATCGCCTTTTCTATAGTAACTTTTTCAAAAATTTTTTTTTCTGTCGCAAATTTTGAATACGCGAGCAAGGCCATTTCTATTGTAAATTTTTCAAAAAATAATTTTTTACTGTCCCAAATTTTAAATACGCCGAGGATTGCCTTTTCTATAGCAAATTTGTCAAAAAATTATTTTTTACTGTCGCAAATTTTAAATACGCCGAGGATTGCCTTTTCTATAGTAAATTTTTCAAAAATTATCTTTTACTGTCGCAAATTTTAAATACGCCGAGGATTACCTTTTCTATTGTAAACTTTTCAAAAAATTATTTTTTTCTGTCGCAAATTTTAAATACGGCGAGAATGACCTTTTCTATAGTAAATTTTTCAAAAAATTATTTTTAACTGTCGCAAATTTTAAAAACCCCGAGGATTGCCTTCTCTATAGTAAATTTTTCAAAAAATTACATTTTACTGTCGCAAATTTTAATTACGCCGACGATTGCTTTTCAATAGTAAATTTTTCAAAAAATAAATTTTACCGTCGCAAATTTTAAATGCGCCGAGGATTGCCTTTTCTATTGTAAATTTTTCAAAAAATTGTTTTTTTCTGTCGCAAATTTTAAATACGGCGAGTATGACCTTTTCTATAGTAAATTTTCCAACAAATTATTTTCTACCGCCGCAAATTTTAAATACGCTAGGGATTGCCTTTTGTATTGTAAATTTTTCAAAAAATTATTTTTACTGTCGTAAATTTTAAATACGGAGAGTATGACCTTTTCTATAGTAAAATTCTCAAAAAATTATTTTGGCTGTCGCAAATTTTAAATACGCCGAGGAATGCCTTTTCTATAGTAAATTTTTCAAAAAATTATTTTTAACTGTCGCAAATTTTAAGCACGCCGAGGATTGCCTTTTCTATAGTAAATTTTTCAAAAAATAATTTTTACTGTCGCAAATTTAAAATACGGCGAGTATGGCCCTTTCTATGGTAAATTTTTCAAAAAATAATTTTTTACTGTCACAAATTTTAAATACGCCGAGGAATGCCTTTTCTATAGTAAATTTTTCATAAAATTATTTTTTACTGTCGCAAATTTTAAATACGCCGAGGATTGCCTTTTCTATAGTAAATTTTCATAAAATAATTCTTTACTGTCGCAAATTTTAAATACGCCGAGGATTGCCTTTTCTATAGTAAATTTTCCAACAAATTATTTTTAATTGTCGCAAATTTTAAAAACGCCGAGGAGTGCCTTTTCTATAGTGAATTTTTCAAAAAATTATTTTTAACTGTCGCAAATTTTAAAAACGCCGAAGATTGCCTTTTCTATAGTAAATTTTTCAAAAAATTATTTTTAAATGTCGCAAATTTTAAAAACGCCGAGGATTGCCTTTTCTATAGTAAATTTTTCAGAAAATTTTTTTTTACCGTCGCAAATTTTAATTACCCCGAGGATTGCCTTTTCAATAGTAAATATTTCAAAAAATAAATTTTACCGTCGCTAATGTTAAATACGCCGAGGATTGCCCTTTCTATAGTAAATTTTTCAAAAAATAATTTGTTACTGCCGCAAATTTTAAATACGCCGAGAATTGCCTTTTCTATAGTAAATTTTTCAAAAAATTATTTTTTACTCTCGCAAATATTAAATACGCCGATGATTGCCTTTTCTATAGTAAATTTCCAAAAAATTATTTTTTCCCTCGCAAATTTTAAATACGCCGAGGATTGCCTTTTCTATAGTAAATTTTCATAAAATGACTTTTTACTGTCGCAAATTTTAAATACGCCGAGGATTGCCTTTTATATTGTAAATTTTTCAAAAATTATCTTTTACTGTCGCAAATTTTAAATACGCCGAGGATTGCCTTTTCTATAGTAAATTTTACAAAAATTATTTTTTCTGTCGCAAATTTTGAATACGCGAGCAAGACAATCTCTATTGTAAATTTTTCAAAAAATAATTTTTTACTGTCCCAAATTTTAAATACGCCGAGGATTGCCTTTTCTATAGTAAATTTTTCAAAAAATTATTTTTTACCGTCGCAAATTTTAATTACCCCGAGGATTGCCTTTTCTATTATAAATTTTTCAAAAAATTGTTTTTTTCTGTCGCAAATTTTAAATACGGCGAGTATGACCTTTTCTATAGTAAATTTTCCAACAAATTATTTTCTACCGCCGCAAATTTTAAATACGCTAGGGATTGCCTTTTGTATTGTAAATTTTTCAAAAAATTATTTTTACTGTCGTAAATTTTAAATACGGAGAGTATGACCTTTTCTATAGTAAAATTCTCAAAAAATTATTTTGGCTGTCGCAAATTTTAAATACGCCGAGGAATGCCTTTTCTATAGTAAATTTTTCAAAAAATTATTTTTAACTGTCGCAAATTTTAAGCACGCCGAGGATTGCCTTTTCTATAGTAAATTTTTCAAAAAATTATTTTTAACTGTCGCAAATTTTAAGCACGCCGAGGATTGCCTTTTCTATAGTAAATTTTTCAGAAAATTTTTTTTTACCGTCGCAAATTTTAATTACCCCGAGGATTGCCTTTTCAATAGTAAATATTTCAAAAAATAAATTTTACCCGTCGCTAATGTTAAATACGCCGAGGATTGCCCTTTCTATAGTAAATTTTTCAAAAAAATAATTTGTTACTGCCGCAAATTTTAAATACGCCGAGAATTGACTTTTCTATAGTAAATTTTTCAAAAAATTATTTTTTACTCTCGCAAATATTAAATACGCCGATGATTGCCTTTTCTATAGTAAATTTCCAAAAAATATTTTTTACCCTCGCAAATTTTAATACGCCGAGGATTGCCTTCTCTATAGTAAATTTTTCAAAAAATAATTTTTTACTGTCGCAAATTTTAAATACGCCGAGGAATGCCTTTTCTATAGTAAATTTTTCATAAAATTATTTTTTACTCTCGTAAATTTTAAAAAACGCCGAAGATCGCCATTCTACGGTAACTTTTACAAAAATTATTTTTTCTGTCGCAAATTTTGAATACGCGAGCAAGACAATCTCTATTGTAAAATTTTTCAAAAAATAATTTTTTACTGTCCCAATTTTAAATACGGCCGAGGATTGCCTTTTCTATAGTAAATTTTCAAAAATATTTTTTTAATCTCGCAAATTTTAAATACGCCGAGGATTGCCTTTTCTATAGTAAATTTTTCAAAAATTATTTTTTACTGTCGCAAATTTAAAATACGGCGAGTATGGCCCTTTCTATGGTAAATTTTT
>CAWUPM010000754.1:0-22344 GCA_963924295.1 Dioctria rufipes
CCTTTTCTATAGTAAATTTTTCAAAAAATAATTTTTTACTGTCGCAAATTTTAAATACGCCGAAGATTGCCTATTCTATAGTAAATTTTTCAAAAAATAATTTTTTACTGTCGCAAATTTTAAATACGCCGAGGATTGCCTTTTCTATAGTAAATTTTTCAAAAAATAATTTTTTACTGTCGCAAATTTTAAATACGCCGAGGATTGCCTTTTCTATAGTAAATTTTCAAAAAATAATTTTTTACTGTCGCAAATTTTAAATACGCCGAGGATTGCCTTTTCTATAGTAAATTTTTCAAAAAATAATTTTTTACTGTCGCAAATTTTAAATACGCCGAAGATTGCCTTTTCTATAGTAAATTTTTCAAAAAATAATTTTTTACTGTCGCAAATTTTAAATACGCCGAGGATTGCCTTTTCTATAGTAAATTTTTCAAAATATAATTTTTGCTGTCGCAAATTTTAAATACGCCGAGGATTGCCTTTTCTATAGTAAATTTTTCAAAAAATAATTTTTTACTGTCGCAAATTTTAAATACGCCGAGGATTGCCTTTTCTATAGTAAATTTTTCAAAAAATAATTTTTTACTGTCGCAAATTTTAAATACGCCGAGGATTGCCTTTTCTATAGTAAATTTTTCAAAAAATAATTTTTTACTGTCGCAAATTTTAAATACGCCGAGGATTGCCTTTTCTATAGTAAATTTTTCAAAAAATAATTTTTTACTGTCGCAAATTTTAAATACGCCGAGGATTGCGTTTTCTATAGTGAATTTTTCAAAAAATAATTTTTTACTGTCGCAAATTTTAAATACGCCGAGGATTGCCTTTTCTATAGTAAATTTTTCAAAAAATAATTTTTTACTGTCGCAAATTTTAAATACGCCGAGGATTGCCTTTTCTATCGTAAATTTTTCAAAAAATAATTTTTTACTGTCGCAAATTTTAAATACGTCGAGGATTGCTTTTTCTATAGTGAATTTGTCAAAAAATAAATTTTTACTGTCGCAAATTTTAAATACGCCGAGGATTGCCTTTTCTATAGTAAATTTTTCAAAAAATAATTTTTTACTGTCGCAAATTTTAAATACGCCGAGGATTGCCTTTTCTATAGTAAATTTTTCAAAAAATAATTTTTTACTGTCGCAAATTTTAAATACGCCGAGGATTGCCGTTTCTATAGTGAATTTGTCAAAAAATAAATTTTTACTGTCGCAAATTTTAAATACGCCGAGAATTGCCTTTTCTATAGTAAATTTTTCAAAAAATAATTTTTTACTGTCGCAAATTTTAAATACGCCGAGGATTGCCTTTTCTATAGTAAATTTTTCAAAAAATAATTTTTTACTGTCGCAAATTTTAAATACGCCGAGGATTGCCTTTTCTCTAGTAAATGTTTCAAAAAATAATTTTTTACTGTCGCAAATTTTAAATACGCCGAGGATTGCCTTTTCTATAGTAAATTTTCCAAAAAATAACTTTCTACTGTCGCAAATTTTAAATACGCCGAGGATTGCCTTTTCTATAGTAAATTTTTCAAAAAATAATTTTTTACTGTCGCAAATTTTAAATACGCCGAGGATTGCAAATTTTTCAAAAAATAATTTTTTACTGTCCCAAATTTTAAATACGCCGAGGATTGTCTTTTCTATAGTAAATTTTTCAAAAAATAATTTTTTACCGTCGCAAATTTTAAATACGCCGAGGATTGCCTTTTCTATAGTAAATTTTTCAAAAAATAATTTTTTACTGTCGCAAATTTTAAATACGCCGAGGATTGCCTTTTCTATAGTAAATTTTTCAAAAAATAATTTTTTACTGTCGCAAATTTTAAATACGCCGAGGATTGCCTTTTCTATAGTAAATTTTTCACAAAATAATTTTTTACTGTCGCAAATTTTAAATACGCCGAGGATTGCCTTTTCTATAGTAAATTTTGCAAAAAATAATTTTTTACTGTCGCAAATTTTAAATACGCCGAGGATAGCCTTTTCTATAGTAAATTTTTCAAAAAATAATTTTTTACTGTCGCAAATTTTAAATACTCCGAGGATTGCCTTTTCTATAGTAAATTTTTCAAAAAATAATTTTTTACTGTCGCAAATTTTAAATACGTCGAGGATTGCCTTTTCTATAGTAAATTTTTTAAAAAATAATTTTTTACTGTCGCAAATTTTAAATACGCCGAGGATTGCCTTTTCTATAGTAAATTTTTCAAAAAATAATTTTTTACTGTCGCAAATTTTAAATACGCCGAGGATTGCCTTTTCTATAGTAAATTTTTCAAAAAATAATTTTTTACTGTCGCAAATTTTAAATACGCCGAGGATTGCCTTTTCTATAGTAAATTTTTCAAAAAATAATTTTTTATTGTCGCAAATTTTAAATACGCCGAGGATTGCCTTTTCTATAGTAAATTTTTCAAAAAATAATTTTTTACTGTCGCAAATTTTAAATACGCCGAGGATTGCCTTTTCTATAGTAAATTTTTCAAAAAATAATTTTTTACTGTCGCAGATTTTAAATACGCCGAGGATTGCCTTTTCTATAGTAAATTTTTCAAAAAATAATTTTTTACTGTCGCAAATTTTAAATACGCCGAGGATTGCCTTTTCTATAGTAAATTTTTCAAAAAATAATTTTTTACTGTCGCAAATTTTAAATACGCCGAGGATTGCCTTTTCTATAGTAAATTTTTCAAAAAATAATTTTTTACTGTCGCAAATTTTAAATACGCCGAGGATTGCCTTTACTATAGTAAATTTTACAAAAAATAATTTTTTACTGTCGCAAATTTTAAACACGCCGAGGATTGCCTTTTCTATAGTAAATTTTTCAAAGAATAATTTTTTACTGTCGCAAATTTTAAATACGCCGAGGATTGCTTTTCTATAGTAAATTTTTCAAAACATAATTTTTTACTGTCGCAAATTTTAAATACGCCGAGGATTGCCTTTTCTATAGTAAATTTTTCAAAAAATAATTTTTTACTGTCGCAAATTTTAAATACGCCGAGGATTGCCTTTTCTATAGTAAATTTTTCAAAAAATAATTTTTTACTGTCGCAAATTTTAAATACGCCGGGGATTGCCTTTTCTATAGTAAATTTTTCAAAAAATAATTTTTTACTGTCGCAAATTTTAAATACGCCGAGGATTGCCTTTTCTATAGTAAACTTTTCAAAAAATAATTTTTTACTGTCGCAAATTTTAAATACGCCGAGGATTGCCTTTTCTATAGTAAATTTTTCAAAAAATAATTTTTTACTGTCGCAAATTTTAAATACGCCGAGGATTGCCTTTTCTATAGTAAATTTTTCAAAAAATAATTTTTTACTGTCGCAAATTTTAAATACGCCGAAGATTGCCTTTTCTATAGTGAATTTGTCAAGAAATAAATTTTTACAGTGGCAAATTTTGAATATGCCGAGAAATGCCTTTTCTATAGTAAATTTTTCAAAAAATAATTTTTTACTGTCGCAAATTTTAAATACGCCGAGGATTGCCTTTTCTATAGTAAATTTTTCAAAAAATAATTTTTTACTGTCGCAAATTTTAAATACGCCGAGGATTGCCTTTTCTATAGTAAAGTTTTCAAAAAATAATTTTTTACTGTCGCAAATTTTAAATACGCCGAGGATTGCCTTCTCTATAGTAAATTTTTCAAAAAATAATTTTTTACTGTCGCAAATTTTAAATACGCCGAAGATTGCCTATTCTATAGTAAATTTTTCAAAAAATAATTTTTTACTGTCGCAAATTTTAAATACGCCGAGGATTGCCTTTTCTATAGTAAATTTTTCAAAAAATAATTTTTTATTGTCGCAAATTTTAAATACGCCGAGGATTGCCTTTTCTATAGTAAATTTTTCAAAAAATAATTTTTTACTGTCGCAAATTTTAAATACGCCGAGGATTGCCTTTTCTATAGTAAATTTTTCAAAAAATAATTTTTTACTGTCGCAAATTTTAAATACGCTGAAGATTGCCTTTTCTATAGTAAATTTTTCAAAAAATAATTTTTTACTGTCGCAAATTTTAAATACGCCGAGGATTGCCTTTTCTATAGTAAATTTTTCAAAATATAATTTTTTACTGTCGCAAATTTTAAATACGCCGAGGATTGCCTTTTCTATAGTAAATTTTTAAAAAAATAATTTTTTACTGTCGCAAATTTTAAATACGCCGAGGATTGCCTTTTATATAGTAAATTTTTCAAAAAATAATTTTTTACTGTCGCAAATTTTAAATACGCCGAGGATTGCCTTTTCTATAGTAAATTTTTCAAAAAATAATTTTTTACTGTCGCAAATTTTAAATACGCCGAGGATTGCCTTTTCTATAGTAAATTTTTCAAAAAATAATTTTTTACTGTCGCAAATTTTAAATACGCCGAAGATTGCCTTTTCTATAGTAAATTTTTCAAAAAATAATTTTTTACTGTCGCAAATTTTAAATACGCCGAGGATTGCCTTTTCTATAGTAAATTTTTCAAAATATAATTTTTTACTGTCGCAAATTTTAAATACGCCGAGGATTGCCTTTTCTATAGTAAATTTTTCAAAAAATAATTTTTTACTGTCGCAAATTTTAAATACGCGGAGGATTGCCTTTTCTATAGTGAATTTTTCAAAAAATAATTTTTTACTGTCGCAAATTTTAAATACGCCGAGGATTGCCTTTTCTATAGTAAATTTTTCAAAAAATAATTTTTTACTGTCGCAAATTTTAAATACGCCGAGGATTGCCTTTTCTATAGTAAATTTTTCAAAAAATAATTTTTTACTGTCGCAAATTTTAAATACGCCGAGGATTGCCTTTTCTATAGTAAATTTTTCAAAAAATAATTTTTTACTGTCGCAAATTTTAAATACGCCGAGGATTGCATTTTCTATAGTGAATTTTTCCAAAAAATAATTTTTTACTGTCGCAAATTTTAAATACGCCGAGGATTGCCTTTTCTATAGTAAATTTTTCAAAAAATAATTTTTTACTGTCGCAAATTTTAAATACGCCGAGGATTGCCTTTACTATAGTAAATTTTTCAAAAAATAATTTTTTACTGTCGCAAATTTTAAATACGCCGAGGATTGCCTTTTCTATAGTGAATTTGTCAAAAAATAAATTTTTACTGTCGCAAATTTTAAATACGCCGAGGATTGCCTTTTCTATAGTAAATTTTTCAAAAAATAATTTTTTACTGTCGCAAATTTTTAATACGCCGAGGATTGCCTTTTCTATAGTAAATTTTTCAAAAAATAATTTTTTACTGTCGCAAATTTTAAATACGCCGAGGTTTGCCTTTTCTATAGTGAATTTGTCAAAAAATAAATTTTTACTGTCGCAAATTTTAAATACGCCGAGAATTGCCTTTTCTATAGTAAATTTTTCAAAAAATAATTTTTTACTGTCGCAAATTTTAAATACGACGAGGATTGCCTTTTCTATAGTAAATTTTTCAAAAAATAATTTTTTACTGTCGCAAATTTTAAATACGCCGAGGATTGCCTTTTCTATAGTAAATTTTTCAAAAAATAATTTTTTACTGTCGCAAATTTTAAATACGCCGAGGATTGCCTTTTCTATAGTAAATTTTTCAAAAAATAATTGTTTACTGTCGCAAATTTTAAATACGCCGAGGATTGCCTTTTCTATAGTAAATTTTTCAAAAAATAATTTTTTACTGTCGCAAATTTTAAATACGCCGAGGATTGCATTTTCTATAGTGAATTTTTCAAAAAATAATTTTTTACTGTCGCAAATTTTAAATACGCCGAGGATTGCCTTTTCTATAGTAAATTTTTCAAAAAATAATTTTTTAATGTCGCAAATTTTAAATACGCCGAGGATTGCCTTTTCTATAGTAAATTTTTCAAAAAATAATTTTTTACTGTCGCAAATTTTAAATACGCCGAGGATTGCCTTTTCTATAGTGAATTTGTCAAAAAATAAATTTTTACTGTCGCAAATTTTAAATACGCCGAGGATTGCCTTTTCTATAGTAAATTTTTCAAAAAATAATTTTTTACTGTCGCAAATTTTAAATACGCCGAGGATTGCCTTTTCTATAGTAAATTTTTCAAAAAATAATTTTTTACTGTCGCAAATTTTAAATACGCCGAGGATTGCCTTTTCTATAGTGAATTTGTCAAAAAATAAATTTTTACTGTCGCAAATTTTAAATACGCCGAGGATTGCCTTTTCTCTAGTAAATGTTTCAAAAAATAATTTTTTACTGTCGCAAATTTTAAATACGCCGAGGATTGCCTTTTCTATAGTAAATTTTTCAAAAAATAATTTTTTACTGTCGCAAATTTTAAATACGCCGAGGATTGCCTTTTCTATAGTAAATTTTTCAAAAATAATTTTTTACTGTCGCAAATTTTAAATACGCCGAGGATTGCTTTTTCTATAGTAAATTTTTCAAAAAATAATTTTTTACTGTCCCAAATTTTAAATACGCCGAGGATTGCCTTTTCTATAGTAAATTTTTCAAAAAATAATTTTTTACCGTCGCAAATTTGAAATACGCCGAGGATTGCCTTTTCTATAGTAAATTTTTAAAAAAATGATTTTTTACTGTCGCAAATTTTAAATACGCCGAGGATTGCCTTTTGTATAGTAAATTTTTCAAAAAATAATTTTTTACTGTCGCAAATTTTAAATACGCCGAGGATTGCCTTTTCTATAGTAAATTTTTCACAAAATAATTTTTTACTGTCGCAAATTTTAAATACGCCGAGGATTGCCTTTTCTATAGTAAATTTTTCAAAAAATAATTTTTTACTGTCGCAAATTTTAAATACGCCGAGGATTGCCTTTTCTATAGTAAATTTTTCAAAAAATAATTTTTTACTGTCGCAAATTTTAAATACGCCGAGGATTGCCTTTTCTATAGTAAATTTTTCAAAAAATAATTTTTTACTGTCGCAAATTTTAAATACGCCGAGGATTGCCTTTTCTATAGCAAATTTTTCAAAAAATAATTTTTTACTGTCGCAAATTTTAAATACGCCGAGGATTGCCTTTTCTATAGTAAATTTTTCAAAAAATAATTTTTTACTGTCGCAAATTTTAAATACGCCGAAGATTGCCTTTTCTATAGTAAATTTTTCAAAAAATAATTTTTTTCTGTCGCAAATTTTAAATACGCCGAGGATTGCCTTTTCTATAGTAAATTTTTCAAAATATAATTTTTTACTGTCGCAAATTTTAAATACGCCGAGGATTGCCTTTTCTATAGTAAATTTTTCAAAAAATAATTTTTTACTGTCGCAAATTTTAAATACGCCGAGGATTGCCTTTTCTATAGTGAATTTTTCAAAAAATAATTTTTTACTGTCGCAAATTTTAAATACGCCGAGGATTGCCTTTTCTATTGTAAATTTTTCAAAAAATAATTTTTTACTGTCGCAAATTTTAAATACGCCGAGGATTGCCTTTTCTATAGTAAATTTTTCAAAAAATAATTTTTTACTGTCGCAAATTTTAAATACGCCGAGGATTGCCTTTTCTATAGTAAATTTTTCAAAAAATAATTTTTTACTGTCGCAAATTTTAAATACGCCGAGGATTGCCTTTTCTATAGTAAATTTTTCAAAAAATAATTTTTTACTGTCGCAAATTTTAAATACGCCGAGGATTGCATTTTCTATAGTGAATTTTTCAAAAAATAATTTTTTACTGTCGCAAATTTTAAATACGCCGAGGATTGCATTTTCTATAGTAAATTTTTCAAAAAATAATTTTTTACTGTCGCAAATTTTAAATACGCCGAGGATTGCCTTTACTATAGTAAATTTTTCAAAAAATAATTTTTTACTGTCGCAAATTTTAAATACGCCGAGGATTGCCTTTTCTATAGTAAATTTTTCAAAAAATAATTTTTTACTGTCGCAAATTTTAAATACGCCGAGGATTGCCTTTTCTATAGTGAATTTGTCAAAAAATAAATTTTTACTGTCGCAAATTTTAAATACGCCGAGGATTGCCTTTTCTATAGTAAATTTTTCAAAAAATAATTTTTTACTGTCGCAAATTTTAAATACGCCGAGGATTGCCTTTTCTATAGTGAATTTGTCAAAAAATAAATTTTTACTGTCGCAAATTTTAAATACGCCGAGAATTGCCTTTTCTATAGTGAATTTGTCAAAAAATAAATTTTTACTGTCGCAAATTTTAAATACGCCGAGGATTGCCTTTTCTATAGCAAATTTTTCAAAAAATAATTTTTTACTGTCGCAAATTTTTAATACGCCGAGGATTGCCTTTTCTATAGTAAATTTTTCAAAAAATAATTTTTTACTGTCGCAAATTTTAAATACGCCGAGGATTGCCTTTACTATAGTAAATTTTTCAAAAAATAATTTTTTACTGTCGCAAATTTTAAATACGCCGAGGATTGCCTTTTCTATAGTGAATTTGTCAAAAAATAAATTTTTACTGTCGCAAATTTTAAATACGCCGAGGATTGCCTTTTCTATAGTAAATTTTTCAAAAAATAATTTTTTACTGTCGCAAATTTTTAATACGCCGAGGATTGCCTTTTCTATAGTAAATTTTTCAAAAAATAATTTTTTACTGTCGCAAATTTTAAATACGCCGAGGATTGCCTTTTCTATAGTAAATTTTTCAAAAAATAATTTTTTACTGTCGCAAATTTTAAATACGCCGAGGATTGCCTTTTCTATAGTAAATTTTTCAAAAAATAATTTTTTACTGTCGCAAATTTTAAATACGCCGAGGATTGCATTTTCTATAGTGAATTTTTCAAAAAATAATTTTTTACTGTCGCAAATTTTAAATACGCCGAGGATTGCCTTTTCTATAGTAAATTTTTCAAAAAATAATTTTTTACTGTCGCAAATTTTAAATACGCCGAGGATTGCCTTTACTATAGTAAATTTTTCAAAAAATAATTTTTTACTGTCGCAAATTTTAAATACGCCGAGGATTGCCTTTTCTATAGTGAATTTGTCAAAAAATAAATTTTTACTGTCGCAAATTTTAAATACGCCGAGGATTGCCTTTTCTATAGCAAATTTTTCAAAAAATAATTTTTTACTGTCGCAAATTTTAAATACGCCGAGGATTGCCTTTTCTATAGTAATTTTTTCAAAAAATAATTTTTTACTGTCGCAAATTTTAAATACGCCGAAGATTGCCTTTTCTATAGTAAATTTTTCAAAAAATAATTTTTTTCTGTCGCAAATTTTAAATACGCCGAGGATTGCCTTTTCTATAGTAAATTTTTCAAAATATAATTTTTTACTGTCGCAAATTTTAAATACGCCGAGGATTGCCTTTTCTATAGTAAATTTTTCAAAAAATAATTTTTTACTGTCGCAAATTTTAAATACGCCGAGGATTGCCTTTTCTATAGTGAATTTTTCAAAAAATAATTTTTTACTGTCGCAAATTTTAAATACGCCGAGGATTGCCTTTTCTATTGTAAATTTTTCAAAAAATAATTTTTTACTGTCGCAAATTTTAAATACGCCGAGGATTGCCTTTTCTATAGTAAATTTTTCAAAAAATAATTTTTTACTGTCGCAAATTTTAAATACGCCGAGGATTGCCTTTTCTATAGTAAATTTTTCAAAAAATAATTTTTTACTGTCGCAAATTTTAAATACGCCGAGGATTGCCTTTTCTATAGTAAATTTTTCAAAAAATAATTTTTTGCTGTCGCAAATTTTAAATACGCCGAGGATTGCATTTTCTATAGTGAATTTTTCAAAAAATAATTTTTTACTGTCGCAAATTTTAAATACGCCGAGGATTGCCTTTTCTATAGTAAATTTTTCAAAAAATAATTTTTTACTGTCGCAAATTTTAAATACGCCGAGGATTGCCTTTACTATAGTAAATTTTTCAAAAAATAATTTTTTACTGTCGCAAATTTTAAATACGCCGAGGATTGCCTTTTCTATAGTGAATTTGTCAAAAAATAAATTTTTACTGTCGCAAATTTTAAATACGCCGAGGATTGCCTTTTCTATAGTAAATTTTTCAAAAAATAATTTTTTACTGTCGCAAATTTTTAATACGCCGAGGATTGCCTTTTCTATAGTAAATTTTTCAAAAAATAATTTTTTACTGTCGCAAATTTTAAATACGCCGAGGATTGCCTTTTCTATAGTGAATTTGTCAAAAAATAAATTTTTACTGTCGCAAATTTTAAATACGCCGAGAATTGCCTTTTCTATAGTGAATTTGTCAAAAAATAAATTTTTACTGTCGCAAATTTTAAATACGCCGAGGATTGCCTTTTCTATAGCAAATTTTTCAAAAAATAATTTTTTACTGTCGCAAATTTTTAATACGCCGAGGATTGCCTTTTCTATAGTAAATTTTTCAAAAAATAATTTTTTACTGTCGCAAATTTTAAATACGCCGAGGATTGCCTTTACTATAGTAAATTTTTCAAAAAATAATTTTTTACTGTCGCAAATTTTAAATACGCCGAGGATTGCCTTTTCTATAGTGAATTTGTCAAAAAATAAATTTTTACTGTCGCAAATTTTAAATACGCCGAGGATTGCCTTTTCTATAGTAAATTTTTCAAAAAATAATTTTTTACTGTCGCAAATTTTTAATACGCCGAGGATTGCCTTTTCTATAGTAAATTTTTCAAAAAATAATTTTTTACTGTCGCAAATTTTAAATACGCCGAGGATTGCCTTTTCTATAGTAAATTTTTCAAAAAATAATTTTTTACTGTCGCAAATTTTAAATACGCCGAGGATTGCCTTTTCTATAGTAAATTTTTCAAAAAATAATTTTTTACTGTCGCAAATTTTAAATACGCCGAGGATTGCATTTTCTATAGTGAATTTTTCAAAAAATAATTTTTTACTGTCGCAAATTTTAAATACGCCGAGGATTGCCTTTTCTATAGTAAATTTTTCAAAAAATAATTTTTTACTGTCGCAAATTTTAAATACGCCGAGGATTGCCTTTACTATAGTAAATTTTTCAAAAAATAATTTTTTACTGTCGCAAATTTTAAATACGCCGAGGATTGCCTTTTCTATAGTGAATTTGTCAAAAAATAAATTTTTACTGTCGCAAATTTTAAATACGCCGAGGATTGCCTTTTCTATAGTAAATTTTTCAAAAAATAATTTTTTACTGTCGCAAATTTTTAATACGCCGAGGATTGCCTTTTCTATAGTAAATTTTTCAAAAAATAATTTTTTACTGTCGCAAATTTTAAATACGCCGAGGATTGCCTTTTCTATAGTGAATTTGTCAAAAAATAAATTTTTACTGTCGCAAATTTTAAATACGCCGAGAATTGCCTTTTCTATAGTAAATTTTCAAAAAATAATTTTTTACTGTCGCAAATTATAAATACGACGAGGATTGCCTTTTCTATAGTAAATTTTTCAAAAAATAATTTTTTACTGTCGCAAATTTTAAATACGCCGAGGATTGCCTTTTCTATAGTAAATTTTTCAAAAAATAATTTTTTACTGTCGCAAATTTTAAATACGCCGAGGATTGCCTTTTCTATAGTAAATTTTTCAAAAAATAATTGTTTACTGTCGCAAATTTTAAATACGCCGAGGATTGCCTTTTCTATAGTAAATTTTTCAAAAAATAATTTTTTACTGTCGCAAATTTTAAATACGCCGAGGATTGCATTTTCTATAGTGAATTTTTCAAAAAATAATTTTTTACTGTCGCAAATTTTAAATACGCCGAGGATTGCCTTTTCTATAGTAAATTTTTCAAAAAATAATTTTTTACTGTCGCAAATTTTAAATACGCCGAGGATTGCCTTTTCTATAGTAAATTTTTCAAAAAATAATTTTT
Source organism: Dioctria rufipes (assembly GCA_963924295.1). Classification (NCBI taxonomy): domain Eukaryota; kingdom Metazoa; phylum Arthropoda; class Insecta; order Diptera; family Asilidae; genus Dioctria; species Dioctria rufipes. Next base: position 11,820 of record CAWUPM010000754.1, read on the forward strand.
TACTGTCGCAAATTTTAAATACGCCGAGGATTGCCTTTTCTATAGTGAATTTGTCAAAAAATAAATTTTTACTGTCGCAAATTTTAAATACGCCGAGGATTGCCTTTTCTATAGTAAATTTTTCAAAAAATAATTTTTTACTGTCGCAAATTTTAAATACGCCGAGGATTGCCTTTTCTATAGTAAATTTTTCAAAAAATAATTTTTTACTGTCGCAAATTTGAGATACGCCGAGGATTGCCGTTTCTATAGTGAATTTGTCAAAAAATAAATTTTTACTGTCGCAAATTTTAAATACGCCGAGAATTGCCTTTTCTATAGTAAATTTTTCAAAAAATAATTTTTTACTGTCGCAAATTTTAAATACGCCGAGGATTGCCTTTTCTATAGTAAATTTTTCAAAAAATAATTTTTTGCTGTCGCAAATTTTAAATACGCCGAGGATTGCCTTTTCTCTAGTAAATGTTTCAAAAAATAATTTTTTACTGTCGCAAATTTTAAATACGCCGAGGATTGCCTTTTCTATAGTAAATTTTTCAAAAAATAATTTTTTACTGTCGCAAATTTTAAATACGCCGAGGATTGCCTTTTCTATAGTAAATTTTTCAAAAAATAATTTTTTACTGTCGCAAATTTTAAATACGCCGAGGATTGCTTTTTCTATAGTAAATTTTTCAAAAAATAATTTTTTACTGTCCCAAATTTTAAATACGCCGAGGATTGCCTTTTCTATAGTAAATTTTTCAAAAAATAATTTTTTACCGTCGCAAATTTGAAATACGCCGAGGATTGCCTTTTCTATAGTAAATTTTTAAAAAATGATTTTTTACTGTCGCAAATTTTAAATACGCCGAGTATTGCCTTTTGTATAGTAAATTTTTCAAAAAATAATTTTTTACTGTCGCAAATTTTAAATACGCCGAGGATTGCCTTTTCTATAGTAAATTTTTCACAAAATAATTTTTTACTGTCGCAAATTTTAAATACGCCGAGGATTGCCTTTTCTATAGTAAATTTTTCAAAAAATAATTTTTTACTGTCGCAAATTTTAAATACGCCGAGGATTGCCTTTTCTATAGTAAATTTTTCAAAAAATAATTTTTTACTGTCGCAAATTTTAAATACGCCGAGGATTGCCTTTTCTATAGTAAATTTTTCAAAAAATAATTTTTTACTGTCGCAAATTTTAAATACGCCGAGGATTGCCTTTTCTATAGCAAATTTTTCAAAAAATAATTTTTTACTGTCGCAAATTTTAAATACGCCGAGGATTGCCTTTTCTATAGTAAATTTTTCAAAAAATAATTTTTTACTGTCGCAAATTTTAAATACGCCGAAGATTGCCTTTTCTATAGTAAATTTTTCAAAAAATAATTTTTTTCTGTCGCAAATTTTAAATACGCCGAGGATTGCCTTTTCTATAGTAAATTTTTCAAAATATAATTTTTTACTGTCGCAAATTTTAAATACGCCGAGGATTGCCTTTTCTATAGTAAATTTTTCAAAAATAATTTTTTACTGTCGCAAATTTTAAATACGCCGAGGATTGCCTTTTCTATAGTGAATTTTTCAAAAAATAATTTTTTACTGTCGCAAATTTTAAATACGCCGAGGATTGCCTTTTCTATTGTAAATTTTTCAAAAAATAATTTTTTACTGTCGCAAATTTTAAATACGCCGAGGATTGCCTTTTCTATAGTAAATTTTTCAAAAATAATTTTTTACTGTCGCAAATTTTAAATACGCCGAGGATTGCCTTTTCTATAGTAAATTTTCAAAAAATAATTTTTTACTGTCGCAAATTTTAAATACGCCGAGGATTGCCTTTTCTATAGTAAATTTTTCAAAAATAATTTTTTACTGTCGCAAATTTTAAATACGCCGAGGATTGCATTTTCTATAGTGAATTTTTCAAAAAATAATTTTTTACTGTCGCAAATTTTAAATACGCCGAGGATTGCCTTTTCTATAGTAAATTTTTCAAAAAATAATTTTTTACTGTCGCAAATTTTAAATACGCCGAGGATTGCCTTTACTATAGTAAATTTTTCAAAAAATAATTTTTACTGTCGCAAATTTTAAATACGCCGAGGATTGCCTTTTCTATAGTGAATTTGTCAAAAAATAAATTTTTACTGTCGCAAATTTAAATACGCCGAGGATTGCCTTTTCTATAGTAAATTTTTCAAAAAATAATTTTTTACTGTCGCAAATTTTAATACGCCGAGGATTGCCTTTTCTATAGTAAATTTTTCAAAAAAATAATTTTTTACTGTCGCAAATTTTAAATACGCCGAGGATTGCCTTTTCTATAGTAAATTTTTCAAAAAATAATTTTTTACTGTCGCAAATTTTAAATACGCCGAGGATTGCTTTTTTCTATAGTAAATTTTTCAAAAAATAATTTTTTACTGTCCCAAATTTTAAATACGCCGAGGATTGCCTTTTCTATAGTAAATTTTTCAAAAAATAATTTTTTACCGTCGCAAATTTGAAATACGCCGAGGATTGCCTTTTCTATAGTAAATTTTTCAAAAAATGATTTTTTACTGTCGCAAATTTTAAATACGCCGAGGATTGCCTTTTGTATAGTAAATTTTTCAAAAATAATTTTTTACTGTCGCAAATTTTAAATACGCCGAGGATTGCCTTTTCTATAGTAAATTTTTCACAAAATAATTTTTTACTGTCGCAAATTTTAAATACGCCGAGGATTGCCTTTTCTATAGTAAATTTTTCAAAAAATAATTTTTTACTGTCGCAAATTTTAAATACGCCGAGGATTGCCTTTTCTATAGTAAATTTTTCAAAAAATAATTTTTTACTGTCGCAAATTTTAAATACGCCGAGGATTGCCTTTTCTATAGTAAATTTTTCAAAAAATAATTTTTTACTGTCGCAAATTTTAAATACGCCGAGGATTGCCTTTTCTATAGCAAATTTTTCAAAAAATAATTTTTACTGTCGCAAATTTTAAATACGCCGAGGATTGCCTTTTCTATAGTAAATTTTTCAAAAAATAATTTTTTACTGTCGCAAATTTTAAATACGCCGAAGATTGCCTTTTCTATAGTAAATTTTTCAAAAAATAATTTTTTTCTGTCGCAAATTTTAAATACGCCGAGGATTGCCTTTTCTATAGTAAATTTTTCAAAATATAATTTTTTACTGTCGCAAATTTTAAATACGCCGAGGATTGCCTTTTCTATAGTAATTTTTCAAAAAATAATTTTTTACTGTCGCAAATTTTAAATACGCCGAGGATTGCCTTTTCTATAGTGAATTTTTCAAAAAATAATTTTTTACTGTCGCAAATTTTAAATACGCCGAGGATTGCCTTTTCTATAGTAAATTTTTCAAAAATAATTTTTTACTGTCGCAAATTTTAAATACGCCGAGGATTGCCTTTTCTATAGTAAATTTTTCAAAAAATAATTTTTTACTGTCGCAAATTTTAAATACGCCGAGGATTGCCTTTTCTATAGTAAATTTTTCAAAAAATAATTTTTACTGTCGCAAATTTTAAATACGCCGAAGATTGCCTATTCTATAGTAAATTTTTCAAAAAATAATTTTTTACTGTCGCAAATTTTAAATACGCCGAGGATTGCCTTTTCTGTAGTAAATTTTTCAAAAAATAATTTTTTACTGTCGCAAATTTTAAATACGCCGAAGATTGCCTATTCTATAGTAAAATTTTCAAAAAATAATTTTTACTGTCGCAAATTTTAAATACGCCGAGGATTGCCTTTTCTATAGTAAATTTTTCAAAAAATAATTTTTTACTGTCGCAAATTTTAAATACGCCGAGGATTGCCTTTTCTATAGTAAATTTTTCAAAAAGTAATTTTTTACTGTCGCAAATTTTAAATACGCCGAGGATTGCCTTTTCTATAGTAAATTTTTCAAAAAATAATTTTTTACTGTCGCAAATTTTAAATACGTCGAAAATTGCCTTTTCTATAGTGAGTTTGTCAAGAAATAAATTTTTACAGTGGCAAATTTTAAATATGCCGAGAAATGCCTTTTCTATAGTAAATTTTACAAAAAATAATTTTTTACTGTCGCAAATTTTAAATACGCCGAGGATTGCCTTTTCTATAGTAAATTTTTCAAAAAATAATTTTTTACTGTCGCAAATTTTAAACACGCCGAGGATTGCCTTTTCTATAGTAAATTTTTCAAAAAATAATTTTTTACTGTCGCAAATTTTAAATACGCCGAGGATTGCCTTTTCTATAGTAAATTTTTCAAAAAATAATTTTTTACTGTCGCAAATTTTAAATACGCCGAAGATTGCCTATTCTATAGTAAATTTTTCAAAAAATAATTTTTTACTGTCGCAAATTTTAAATACGCCGAGGATTGCCTTTTCTGTAGTAAATTTTTCAAAAAATAATTTTTTACTGTCGCAAATTTTAAATACGCCGAGGATTGCCTTTTCTATAGTAAATTTTTCAAAAAATAATTTTTTACTGTCGCAAATTTTAAATACGCCGAGGATTGCCTTTTCTATAGTAAATGTTTCAAAAAATAATTTTTTACTGTCGCAAATTTTAAATACGCCGAAGATTGCCTTTTCTATAGTAAATTTTTCAAAAAATAATTTTTTACTGTCGCAAATTTTAAATACGCCGAGGATTGCCTTTTCTATAGTAAATTTTTCAAAATATAATTTTTTACTGTCGCAAATTTTTAAATACGCCGAGGATTGCCTTTTCTATAGTAAATTTTTCAAAAAATAATTTTTTACTGTCGCAAATTTTAAATACGCCGAGGATTGCCTTTTCTATAGTGAATTTTTCAAAAAATAATTTTTTACTGTCGCAAATTTTAAATACGCCGAGGATTGCCTTTTCTATAGTAAATTTTTCAAAAAATAATTTTTTAATGTCGCAAATTTTAAATACGCCGAGGATTGCCTTTTCTATAGTAAATTTTTCAAAAAATAATTTTTTACTGTCGCAAATTTTAAATACGCCGAGGATTGCCTTTTCTATAGTAAATTTTTCAAAAAATAATTTTTTACTGTCGCAAATTTTAAATACGCCGAAGATTGCATATTCTATAGTAAATTTTTCAAAAAATAATTTTTTACTGTCGCAAATTTTAAATACGCCGAGGATTGCCTTTTCTATAGTAAATTTTTCAAAAAATAATTTTTTACTGTCGCAAATTTTAAATACGCCGAAGATTGCCTATTCTATAGTAAATTTTTCAAAAAATAATTTTTTTACTGTCGCAAATTTTAAATACGCCGAGGATTGCCTTTTCTATAGTAAATTTTTCAAAAAATAATTTTTACTGTCGCAAATTTTAAATACGCCGAGGATTGCCTTTTCTATAGTAAATTTTTCAAAAAATAATTTTTTACTGTCGCAAATTTTAAATACGCCGAGGATTGCCTTTTCTATAGTAAATTTTTCAAAAAATAATTTTTTACTGTCGCAAATTTTAAATACGCCGAAGATTGCCTTTTCTATAGTGAATTTGTCAAGAAATAAATTTTTACAGTGGCAAATTTTGAATATGCCGAGAAATGCCTTTTCTATAGTAAATTTTTCAAAAAATAATTTTTTACTGTCGCAAATTTTAAATACGCCGAGGATTGCCTTTTCTATAGTAAATTTTTCAAAAAATAATTTTTTACTGTGGCAAATTTTAAATACGCCGAGGATTGCCTTTTCTATAGTAAATTTTTCAAAAAATAACTTTCTACTGTCGCAAATTTTAAATACGCCGATGATTGCCTTTTCTATAGTAAATTTTTCAAAAAATAATTTTTTACTGTCGCAAATTTTAAATACGCCGAAGATTGCCTATTCTATAGTAAATTTTTCAAAAAATATAATTTTTTACTGTCGCAAATTTTAAATACGCCGAGGATTGCCTTTTCTATAGTAAATTTTTCAAAAAATAATTTTTTACTGTCGCAAATTTTAAATACGCCGAGGATTGCCTTTTCTATAGTAAATTTTTCAAAAAATAATATTTTACTGTCGCAAATTTTAAATACGCCGAGGATTGCCTTTTCTATAGTAAATTTTTCAAAAAATAATTTTTTACTGTCGCAAATTTTAAATACGCCGAAGATTGCCTTTTCTATAGTAAATTTTTCAAAAAATAATTTTTTACTGTCGCAAATTTTAAATACGCCGAGGATTGCCTTTTCTATAGTAAATTTTCAAAATGTAATTTTTTACTGTCGCAAATTTTAAATACGCCGAGGATTGCCTTTTCTATAGTAAATTTTTCAAAAAATAATTTTTTACTGTCGCAAATTTTAAATACGCCGAGGATTGCCTTTTCTATAGTGAATTTTTCAAAAAATAATTTTTTACTGTCGCAAATTTTAAATACGCCGAGGATTGCCTTTTCTATAGTAAATTTTTCAAAAAATAATTTTTTACTGTCGCAAATTTTAAATACGCCGAGGATTGCCTTTTCTATAGTAAATTTTTCAAAAAATAATTTTTTACTGTCTCAAATTTTAAATACGCCGAGCATTGCCTTTTCTATAGTAAATTTTTCAAAAAAATAATTTTTTACTGTCGCAAATTTTAAATACGCCGAAGATTGCCTATTCTATAGTAAATTTTTCAAAAAATAATTTTTTACTGTCGCAAATTTTAAATACGCCGAGGATTGCCTTTTCTATAGTAAATTTTTCAAAAAATAATTTTTTACTGTCGCAAATTTTAAATACGCCGAGGATTGCCTTTTCTATAGTAAATTTTTCAAAAAATAATTTTTTACTGTCGCAAATTTTAAATACGCCGAGGATTGCCTTTTCTATAGTAAATTTTTCAAAAAATAATTTTTTACTGTCGCAAATTTTAAATACGCCGAAGATTGCCTGTTCTATAGTGAATTTGTCAACAAATAAATTTTTACAGTGGCAAATTTTGAATATGCCGAGAAATGCCTTTTCTATAGTAAATTTTTCAAAAAATAATTTTTACTGTCGCAAATTTTAAATACGCCGAGGATTGCCTTTTCTATAGTAAATTTTTCAAAAAATAATTTTTTACTGTCGCAAATTTTAAATACGCCGAGGATTGCCTTTTCTATAGTAAATTTTTCAAAAAATAATTTTTACTGTCGCAAATTTTAAATACGCCGAGGATTGCCTTTTCTATAGTAAATTTTTCAAAAAATAATTTTTTACTGTCGCAAATTTTAAATACGCCGAAGATTGCCTATTCTATAGTAAATTTTTCAAAAAACAATTTTTTACTGTCGCAAATTTTAAATACGCCGAGGATTGCCTTTTCTATAGTAAATTTTTCAAAAAATAATTTTTTACTGTCGCAAATTTTAAATACGCCGAGGATTGCCTTTTCTATAGTAAATTTTTCAAAAAATAATTTTTTACTGTCGCAAATTTTAAATACGCCGAGGATTGCCTTTTCTATAGTAAATTTTTCAAAAAATAATTTTTTACTGTCGCAAATTTTAAATACGCCGAGGATTGCCTTTTCTATAGTAAATTTTTCAAACAATAATTTTTTACTGTCGCAAATTTTAAATACGCCGAGGATTGCCTTTTCTATAGTAAATTTTTCAAAATATAATTTTTTACTGTCGCAAATTTTAAATACGCCGAGGATTGCCTTTTCTATAGTAAATTTTTCAAAAAATAATTTTTTACTGTCGCAAATTTTAAATACGCCGAGGATTGCCTTTTCTATAGTAAATTTTTCAAAAAATAATTTTTTACTGTCGCAAATTTTAAATACGCCGAGGATTGCCTTTTCTATAGTAAATTTTTCAAAAAATAATTTTTACTGTCGCAAATTTTATATACGCCGAGGATTGCCTTTTCTATAGTAAATTTTTAAAAAAATAATTTTTTACTGTCGCAAATTTTAAATACGCCGAGGATTGCATTTTCTATAGTGAATTTTTCAAAAAATAATTTTTTACTGTCGCAAATTTTAAATACGCCGAGGATTGCCTTTTCTATAGTAAATTTTTCAAAAAATAATTTTTTACTGTCGCAAATTTTAAATACGCCGAGGATTGCCTTTTCTATAGTAAATTTTTCAAAAAATAATTTTTTACTGTCGCAAATTTTAAATACGCCGAGGATTGCCTTTTCTATAGTGAATTTGTCAAAAAATAAATTTTTACTGTCGCAAATTTTAAATACGCCGAGGATTGCCTTTTCTATAGTAAATTTTTCAAAATATAATTTTTTACTGTCGCAAATTTTAAATACGCCGAGGATTGCCTTTTCTATAGTAAATTTTTCAAAAAATAATTTTTTACTGTCGCAAATTTTAAATACGCCGAGGATTGCCTTTTCTATAGTGAATTTTTCAAAAAATAATTTTTTACTGTCGCAAATTTTAAATACGCCGAGAATTGCCTTTGCTATAGTAAATTTTTCAAAAATAATTTTTTACTGTCGCAAATTTTAAATACGCCGAGGATTGCCTTTTCTATAGTAAATTTTTCAAAAAATAATTTTTTACTGTCGCAAATTTTAAATACGCCGAGGATTGCCTTTTCTATAGTAAATTTTTCAAAAAATAATTTTTTACTGTCGCAAATTTTAAATACGCCGAAGATTGCCTATTCTATAGTAAATTTTTCAAAAAATAATTTTTTACTGTCGCAAATTTTAAATACGCCGAGGATTGCCTTTTCTATAGTAAATTTTTCAAAAAATAATTTTTTACTGTCGCATATTTTAAATACGCCGAGGATTGCCTTTTCTATAGTAAATTTTTCAAAAATAATTTTTTACTGTCGCAAATTTTAAATACGCCGAAGATTGCCTTTTCTATAGTAAATTTTTCAAAAAATAATTTTTTACTGTCGCAAATTTTAAATACGCCGAGGATTGCCTTTTCTATAGTAAATTTTTCAAAATATAATTTTTTACTGTCGCAAATTTTAAATACGCCGAGGATTGCCTTTTCTATAGTAAATTTTTCAAAAAATAATTTTTTACTGTCGCAAATTTTAAATACCCCGAGGATTGCCTTTTCTATAGTGAATTTTTCAGAAAATAATTTTTTACTGTCGCAAATTTTAAATACGCCGAGGATTGCCTTTTCTATAGTAAATTTTTCAAAAAATAATTTTTTACTGTCGCAAATTTTAAATACGCCGAGGATTGCCTTTTCTATAGTAAATTTTTCAAAAAATAATTTTTTACTGTCGCAAATTTTAAATACGCCGAGGATTGCCTTTTCTATAGTAAATTTTTCAAAAAATAATTTTTTACTGTCGCAAATTTTAAATACGCCGAGGATTGCCTTTTCTATAGTGAATTTTTCAAAAAATAATTTTTTACAGTCGCAAATTTTAAATACGCCGAGGATTGCCTTTTCTATAGTAAATTTTTCAAAAAATAATTTTTTACTGTCGCAAATTTTAAATACGCCGAAGATTGCCTATTCTATAGTAAATTTTTCAAAAAATAATTTTTTACTGTCGCAAATTTTAAATACGCCGAGGATTGCCTTTTCTATAGTAAATTTTTCAAAAAATAATTTTTTACTGTCGCAAATTTTAAATACGCCGAGGATTGCCTTTTCTATAGTAAATTTTTCAAAAAATAATTTTTTACTGTCGCAAATTTTAAATACGCCGAGGATTGCCTTTTCTATAGTAAATTTTTCAAAAAATAATTTTTTACTGTCGCAAATTTTAAATACGCCGAAGATTGCCTTTTCTATAGTGAATTTGTCAAGAAATAAATTTTTACAGTGGCAAATTTTGAATATGCCGAGAAATGCCTTTTCTATAGTAAATTTTTCAAAAAATAATTTTTTACTGTCGCAAATTTTAAATACGCCGAGGATTGCCTTTTCTATAGTAAATTTTTCAGAAAATAATTTTCTACTGTCGCAAATTTTAAATACGCCGAGGATTGCCTTTTCTATAGTAAATTTTTCAAAAAATAATTTTTTACTGTCGCAAATTTTAAATACGCCGAGGATTGCCTTTTCTATAGTAAATTTTTCACAAAATAATTTTTTACTGTCGCAAATTTTAAATACGCCGAGGATTCCCTTTTCTATAGTAAATTTTTCAAAAAATAATTTTTTACTGTCGCAAATTTTAAATACGCCGAGGATTGCCTTTTCTATAGTAAATTTTTCAAAAATAATTTTTTACTGTCGCAAATTTTAAATACCCCGAGGATTGCCTTTTCTATAGTGAATTTTTCAAAAATAATTTTTTACTGTCGCAAATTTTAAATACGCCGAGGATTGCCTTTTCTATAGTAAATTTTTCAAAAAATAATTTTTTACTGTCGCAAATTTTAAATACGCCGAGGATTGCCTTTTCTATAGTAAATTTTTCAAAAAATAATTTTTTACTGTCGCAATTTTAAATACGCCGAGGATTGCCTTTTCTATAGTAAATTTTTCAAAAAATAATTTTTTACTGTCGCAAATTTTAAATACGCCGAGGATTGCCTTTTCTATAGTGAATTTTTCAAAAAATAATTTTTTACAGTCGCAAATTTTAAATACGCCGAGGAAGTCGCAAATTTTAAATACGCCGA
>CAWUPM010000755.1:0-80800 GCA_963924295.1 Dioctria rufipes
AATACGCCGATTATTGGCTTTTCTATAGTGAATTTGTCAAAAAATAATTTTTTACTCTCGCAAATTTTAAATATACCGAGGATTGCCTTTTCTATAGTGAATTCTTCAAAAAATTATTTTTTACTGTCGCAAATTTTAAATACGCCGAGAATTGCCTTTTCTATAGTAAATTTTTCAAAAAATAATTTTTTACTGTCGCAAATTTTAAATACGCCGAGGATTGCCTTTTCTATAGTGAATTTGTCAAAATTATATTTTTTACGGTCGCAAATTTTAAATACGCCGAGGATTGCCTTTTCTATAGTGAATTTGTCAAAAAATAAATTTTTACTGTGGCAAATTTTAAATATACCGAGGATTGCCTTTTCTATAGTTAATTTGTCAAAAAATAAATTTTTACAGTGGCAAATTTTAAATATACCGATGATTGCCTTTTCTATAGCAAATTTTTCAAAAAATAATTTTTTACTGTCTCAAATTTTAAATATGCCGAGGATTGCCTTTTCTATAGTGAATTTGTCAAAATAATATTTTTTACGGTCGCAAATTTTAAATACGCCGAGGATTGCCTTTTCTATAGTAAATTTCTCAAAAATTATTTTTTACGGTCGCAAATTTTTAATACGCCCGAGGATTGCCTTTTCTATAGTAAATTTTTCACAAAATAATTTTTTACTGTCGCAAATTTTAAATACGCCAAGGATTGCCTTTTCTATAGTAAATTTTTCAAAAAATAATTTTTTACTGTCGCAAATTTTAAATACGCCGAGGATTGCCTTTTCTATAGTAAATTTTTCAAAAAATAATTTTTTACTGTCGCAAATTTTAAATGCGCCGAGGATTGCCTTTTCTATAGTAAATTTTTCAAAAAATAATTTTTTACTGTCGCAAATTTTAAATACGCCGAGGATTGCCTTTTCTATAGTAAATTTTTCAAAAAAATAATTTTTTACTGTCGCAAATTTTAAATACGCCGAGGATTCCTTTTCTATAGTGAATTTGTCAAAAAATAAATTTTTACTGTCGCAAATTTTAAATAAGCCGAGGATTGCCTTTTCTATAGTAAATTTTTCAAAAAAAAATTTTTTACTGTCGCAAGTTTTAAATACGCCGAGGATTGACTTTTCTATAGTAAATTTTTCAAAAAATAATTTTTTACTGTCGCAAATTTTAAATACGCCGAGGATTGCCTTTTCTATAGTAAATTTTTCAAAAAATAATTTTTTGCTGACGCAAATTTTAAATACGCCGAGGATTGCCTTTTCTATAGTAAATTTTTCAAAAAATAATTTTTTACTGTCGCAAATTTTAAATACGCCGAGGATTGCCTTTTCTATAGTAAATTTAAAAAAAAAAAAATTTTTTACTGTCGCAAATTTTAAATACGCCGAGGATTGCCTTTTCTATAGTAAATTTCTCAAAAAATTATATTTTACTGTCGAAAATTTTTAATACGCCGAGGATTGCCTTTTCTATAGTGAATTTGTCAAAAAACAAATTTTTACTGTCGCAAATTTTAAATACGCCGAGGATTGCCTTTTCTATAGTAAATTTTTCAAAAATAATTGTTTACTGTCGCAAATTTTAAATACGCCGAGGATTGCCTTTTCTATAGTGAATTTGTAAAAAATAAATTTTTACTGTCGCAAGTTTTAAATACGCCGAGGATTGCCTTTTCTATAGTAAATTTTTGAAAAAATAATTTTTTACTGTCGCAAATTTTGAATACGCCGAGGATTGCCTTTTCTATAGTAAATTTTTCAAAAAATAATTTTTTACTGTCGCAAATTTTAAATACGCCGAGGATTGCCTTTTCTATAGTGAATTTGTCAAAATTATATTTTTTACAGTCGCAAATTTTAAATACGCCGAGGATTGCCTTTTCTATAGTGAATTTGTCAAAAAATAAATTTTTACTGTGGCAAATTTTAAATATACCGAGGATTGCCTTTTCTATAGTTAATTTGTCAAAAAATAAATTTTTACAGTGGCAAATTTTAAATATACCGATGATTGCCTTTTCTATAGTAAATTTTTCAAAAAATAATTTTTTACTGTCGCAAATTTTAAATACGCCGAGGATTGCCTTTTCTATAGTGAATTTGTCAAAATAATATTTTTTACGGTCGCAAATTTTAAATACGCCGAGGATTGCCTTTTCTATAGTAAATTTCTCAAAAAATTATTTTTTACTGTCGCAAATTTTAAATACGCCGAGTATTGCCTTTTCTATAGTAAATTTTTCAAAAAATAATTTTTTACTGTCGCAAATTTAAATACGCCGAGGATTGGCTTTTCTATAGTGAATTTGTCAAAAAATATTTTTTTAATCTCGCAAATTTTAAATATACCGAGGATTGCCTTTTCTATAGTGAATTTTTCAAAAAACTGTTTTTTATTGTCGCAAATTTTAAATACGCCGAGGATTGCCTCTTCTATAGTAAATTTCTCAAAAAATTATTTTTTACCGTCGCATATTCTTAATTCGCCGAGGATTGGCTTTTCTATAGTGAATTTGTCAAAAATAAATTTTTACTGTCGCAAATTTTAAATACGCCGAGGATTGCCTTTTCTATAGTAAATTTTTCAAAAAATAATTTTTTACTGTCGCAAGTTTTAAATACGCCGAGGATTGTCTTTTCTATAGTAAATTTTTCAAAAAATAATTTTTTACTGTCGCAAATTTTAAATACGCCGAGGATTGCCTTTGCTATAGTAAATTTTTCAAAAATAATTTTTTACTGTCGCAAAATTTAAATACGCCGAGGATTGCCTTTTCTATAGTAAATTTTTCCAAAAATTATTTTTTACTGTCGCAAATTTTAAATACGCCGAGGATTGCCTTTTGTATAGTAAATTTTTCAAAAAATAATTTTTTACTGTCGCAAATTTTAAATGCGCCGAGGATTGCCTTTTCTATAGTAAATTTTTCAAAAAATAATTTTTTACTGTCGCAAATTTTAAATACGCCGAGGATTGCCTTTTCTATAGTAAATTTTTCAAAAAATAATTTTTGACTGTCGCAAATTTTAAATACGCCGAGGATTGCCTTTTCTATAGTGAATTTGTCAAAAAATAAATTTTTACTGTCGCAAATTTTAAATACGCCGAGGATTGCCTTTTCTATAGTAAATTTTTCAAAAAATAATTTTTTACTGTCGCAAGTTTTAAATACGCCGAGGATTGACTTTTCTATAGTAAATTTTTCAAAAAATAATTTTTTACTGTCGCAAATTTTAAATACGCCGAGGATTGCCTTTTCTATAGTAAATTTTTCAAAAAATAATTTTTTGCTGACGCAAATTTTAAATACGCCGAGGATTGCCTTATCTATAGTAAATTTTTCAAAAAATAATTTTTTACTGTCGCAAATTTTAAATACGCCGAGGATTGCCTTTTCTATAGTAAATTTTTCAAAAAAGAATTTCTTACTGTCGCAAATTTTAAATGCGCCGAGGATTGCCTTTTCTATAGTAAATTTTTCAAAAAATAATTTTTTACTGTCGCGAATTTTAAATACGCCGAGGATTGCCTTTTCTATAGTCAATTTTTCAAAAAATAAATTTTTACTGTCGCAAATTTTAAATACGCCGAGGATTGCCTTTTCTATAGTAAATTTCTCAAAAAATTATATTTTACTGTCGCAAATTTTTAATACGCCGAGGATTGCCTTTTCTATAGTGAATTTGTCAAAAAGAAATTTTTACTGTCGCAAATTTTAAATACGCCGAGGATTGCCTTTTCTATAGTAAATTTTTCAAAAATAATTGTTTACTGTCGCAAATTTTAAATACGCCGAGGATTGCCTTTTCTATAGTGAATTTGTATAAAATAAATTTTTACTGTCGCAAGTTTTAAATACGCCGAGGATTGCCTTTTCTATAGTAAATTTTTCAAAAAATAATTTTTTAATGTCGCAAATTTTAAATACGCCGGGGATTGCCTTTTCTATAGTAAATTTTTCAAAAAATAATTTTTTACTGTCGCAAATTTTAAATACGCCGAGAATTGCCTTTTCTATAGTATATTATTCAAAAAATAATTTTTTTACTGTCGCAAATTTTAATTACGCCGAGGATTGCCTCTTCTATAGTAAATTTTTCAAAAAATAGTTTTTTACTGTCGCAAATTTTAAACACGCCGAGGATTGCCTTTTCTATAGTAAATTTTTCAAAAAATAATTTTTTACTGTCGCAAATTTTAAATACGCCGAGGATTGCCTTTTCTATAGTAAATTTTTCAAAAAATAATTTTTTACTGTCGCAAATTTTAAATACGCCGAGAATTGCCTTTTCTATAGTATATTATTCAAAAAATAATTTTTTACTTTCGCAAATTTTAAATACGCCGAGTATTGCCTTTTCTATAGTAAATTTTTCAAAAAATAATTTTTTACTGTCGCAAATTTTAAATACGCCGAGGATTGCCTTTTCTATAGTAAATTTTTCAAAAAATCATTTTTTACTGTCGAAAATTTTAAATACGCCGAGGATTGCCTTTTCTATAGTGAATTTGTCAAAATAATATTTTTTACGGTCGCAAATTTTAAATACGCCGATTATTGGCTTTTCTATAGTGAATTTGTCAAAAAATAATTTTTTACTCTCGCAAATTTTAAATATACCGAGGATTGCCTTTTCTATAGTGAATTTTTCAAAAAATTATTTTTTACTGTCGCAAATTTTAAATACGCCGAGAATTGCCTTTTCTATAGTAAATTTTTCAAAAAATAATTTTTTACTGTCGCAAATTTTAAATACGCCGAGGATTGCCTTTTCTATAGTGAATTTGTCAAAATTATATTTTTTACGGTCGCAAATTTTAAATACGCCGAGGATTGCCTTTTCTATAGTGAATTTGTCAAAAAATAAATTTTTACTGTGGCAAATTTTAAATATACCGAGGATTGCCTTTTCTATAGTTAATTTGTCAAAAAATAAATTTTTACAGTGGCAAATTTTAAATATACCGATGATTGCCTTTTCTATAGCAAATTTTTCAAAAAATAATTTTTACTGTCTCAAATTTTAAATATGCCGAGATTGCCTTTTCTATAGTGAATTTGTCAAAATAATATTTTTTACGGTCGCAAATTTTAAATACGCCGAGGATTGCCTTTTCTATAGTAAATTTCTCAAAAAATTATTTTTTACGGTCGCAAATTTTTAATACGCCGAGGATTGCCTTTTCTATAGTAAATTTTTCAAAAAATAATTTTTTACTGTCGCAAATTTAAATACGCCGAGGATTGCCTTTTCTATAGTGAATTTGTCAAAAAATAAATTTTTACTGTCGCAAATTTTAAATACGCCGAGGATTGCCTTTTCTATATTAAATTTTTCAAAAAATAATTTTTTACTGTCGCAAATTTTAAATGCGCCGAGGATTGCCTTTTCTATAGTAAATTTTTCAAAAAATAATTTTTTACTGTCGCAAATTTTAAATACGCCGAGGATTGCCTTTTCTATAGTAAATTTTTCAAAAAATAATTTTTTACTGTCGCAAATTTTAAATACGCCGAGGATTGCCCTTTTCTATAGTGAATTTGTCAAAAAATAAATTTTTACTGTCGCAAATTTTAAATACGACGAGGATTGCCTTTTCTATAGTAAATTTTTCAAAAAAAAATTTTTTACTGTCGCAAGTTTTAAATACGCCGAGGATTGACTTTTCTATAGTAAATTTTTCAAAAAATAATTTTTTACTGTCGCAAATTTTAAACACGCCGAGGATTGCCTTTTCTATAGTAAATTTTTCAAAAAATAATTTTTTGCTGACGCAAATTTTAAATACGCCGAGGATTGCTTTTCTATAGTAAATTTTTCAAAAAATAATTTTTTACTGTCGCAAATTTTAAATACGCCGAGGATTGCCTTTTCTATAGTAAATTTTTCAAAAAATAATTTTTTACTGTCGCAAATTTTAAATACGCCGAGGATTGCCTTTTCTATAGTAAATTTTTTCAAAAAATAATTTTTTACTGTCGCAAATTTTAAATACGCCGAGGATTGCCTTTTCTATAGTGAATTTGTCAAAAAATAAATTTTTACTGTCGCAAATTTTAAATACGCCGAGTATTGCCTTTTCTATAGTAAATTTTTCAAAAAATAATTTTTGACCGTCGCAAATTTTAAATACGCCGAGGATTGCCTTTTCTATAGTAAATTTTTCAAAAAATTATTTTTTACTGTCGCAAATTTTAAATACGCCGAGGATTGCCTTTTCTATAGTTAATTTGTCAAAATAATATTTTTTACGGTCGCAAATTTTAAATACGCCGATTATTGGCTTTTCTATAGTGAATTTGTCAAAAAATAATTTTTTACTCTCGCAAATTTTAAATATACCGAGGATTGCCTTTTCTATAGTGAATTCTTCAAAAAATTATTTTTTACTGTCGCAAATTTTAAATACGCCGAGAATTGCCTTTTCTATAGTAAATTTTTCAAAAAATAATTTTTTACTGTCGCAAATTTTAAATACGCCGAGGATTGCCTTTTCTATAGTGAATTTGTCAAAATTATATTTTTTTACGGTCGCAAATTTTAAATACGCCGAGGATTGCCTTTTCTATAGTGAATTTGTCAAAAAATAAATTTTTACTGTGGCAAATTTTAAATATACCGAGGATTGCCTTTTCTATAGTTAATTTGTCAAAAAATAAATTTTTACAGTGGCAAATTTTAATATACCGATGATTGCCTTTTCTATAGCAAATTTTTCAAAAAATAATTTTTTACTGTCTCAAATTTTAAATATGCCGAGGATTGCCTTTTCTATAGTGAATTTGTCAAAATAATATTTTTTACGGTCGCAAATTTTAAATACGCCGAGGATTGCCTTTTCTATAGTAAATTTCTCAAAAAATTATTTTTTACGGTCGCAAATTTTTTAATACGCCGAGGATTGCCTTTTCTATAGTAAATTTTTCACAAAATAATTTTTTACTGTCGCAAATTTTAAATACGCCAAGGATTGCCTTTTCTATAGTAAATTTTTCAAAAAATAATTTTTTACTGTCGCAAATTTTAAATACGCCGAGGATTGCCTTTTCTATAGTAAATTTTTCAAAAAATAATTTTTTACTGTCGCAAATTTTAAATGCGCCGAGGATTGCCTTTTCTATAGTAAATTTTTCAAAAAATAATTTTTTACTGTCGCAAATTTTAAATACGCCGAGGATTGCCTTTTCTATAGTAAATTTTTCAAAAAATAATTTTTTACTGTCGCAAATTTTAAATACGCCGAGGATTCCTTTTCTATAGTGAATTTGTCAAAAAATAAATTTTTACTGTCGCAAATTTTAAATAAGCCGAGGATTGCCTTTTCTATAGTAAATTTTTCAAAAAAAAATTTTTTACTGTCGCAAGTTTTAAATACGCCGAGGATTGACTTTTCTATAGTAAATTTTTCAAAAAATAATTTTTTACTGTCGCAAATTTTAAATACGCCGAGGATTGCCTTTTCTATAGTAAATTTTTCAAAAAATAATTTTTTGCTGACGCAAATTTTAAATACGCCGAGGATTGCCTTTTCTATAGTAAATTTTTCAAAAAATAATTTTTTACTGTCGCAAATTTTAAATACGCCGAGGATTGCCTTTTCTATAGTAAATTTAAAAAAAAAAAAATTTTTTACTGTCGCAAATTTTAAATACGCCGAGGATTGCCTTTTCTATAGTAAATTTCTCAAAAAATTATATTTTACTGTCGCAAATTTTTAATACGCCGAGGATTGCCTTTTCTATAGTGAATTTGTCAAAAAACAAATTTTTACTGTCGCAAATTTTAAATACGCCGAGGATTGCCTTTTCTATAGTAAATTTTTCAAAAATAATTGTTTACTGTCGCAAATTTTAAATACGCCGAGGATTGCCTTTTCTATAGTGAATTTGTAAAAAATAAATTTTTACTGTCGCAAGTTTTAAATACGCCGAGGATTGCCTTTTCTATAGTAAATTTTTGAAAAAATAATTTTTTACTGTCGCAAATTTTGAATACGCCGAGGATTGCCTTTTCTATAGTAAATTTTTCAAAAAATAATTTTTTACTGTCGCAAATTTTAAATACGCCGAGGATTGCCTTTTCTATAGTGAATTTGTCAAAATTATATTTTTTACAGTCGCAAATTTTAAATACGCCGAGGATTGCCTTTTCTATAGTGAATTTGTCAAAAAATAAATTTTTACTGTGGCAAATTTTAAATATACCGAGGATTGCCTTTTCTATAGTTAATTTGTCAAAAAATAAATTTTTACAGTGGCAAATTTTAAATATACCGATGATTGCCTTTTCTATAGTAAATTTTTCAAAAAATAATTTTTTACTGTCGCAAATTTTAAATACGCCGAGGATTGCCTTTTCTATAGTGAATTTGTCAAAATAATATTTTTTACGGTCGCAAATTTTAAATACGCCGAGGATTGCCTTTTCTATAGTAAATTTCTCAAAAAATTATTTTTTACTGTCGCAAATTTTAAATACGCCGAGTATTGCCTTTTCTATAGTAAATTTTTCAAAAAATAATTTTTTACTGTCGCAAATTTTAAATACGCCGAGGATTGGCTTTTCTATAGTGAATTTGTCAAAAAATATTTTTTTAATCTCGCAAATTTTAAATATACCGAGGATTGCCTTTTCTATAGTGAATTTTTCAAAAAACTGTTTTTTATTGTCGCAAATTTTAAATACGCCGAGGATTGCCTCTTCTATAGTAAATTTCTCAAAAAATTATTTTTTACCGTCGCATATTCTTAATTCGCCGAGGATTGGCTTTTCTATAGTGAATTTGTCAAAAAATAAATTTTACTGTCGCAAATTTTAAATACGCCGAGGATTGCCTTTTCTATAGTAAATTTTTCAAAAAATAATTTTTTACTGTCGCAAGTTTTAAATACGCCGAGGATTGTCTTTTCTATAGTAAATTTTTCAAAAAATAATTTTTTACTGTCGCAAATTTTAAATACGCCGAGGATTGCCTTTGCTATAGTAAATTTTTCAAAAAATAATTTTTTACTGTCGCAAATTTTAAATACGCCGAGGATTGCCTTTTCTATAGTAAATTTTTCCAAAAATTATTTTTTACTGTCGCAAATTTTAAATACGCCGAGGATTGCCTTTTGTATAGTAAATTTTTCAAAAAATAATTTTTTACTGTCGCAAATTTTAAATGCGCCGAGGATTGCCTTTTCTATAGTAAATTTTTCAAAAAATAATTTTTTACTGTCGCAAATTTTAAATACGCCGAGGATTGCCTTTTCTATAGTAAATTTTTCAAAAAATAATTTTTGACTGTCGCAAATTTTAAATACGCCGAGGATTGCCTTTTCTATAGTGAATTTGTCAAAAAATAAATTTTTACTGTCGCAAATTTTAAATACGCCGAGGATTGCCTTTTCTATAGTAAATTTTTCAAAAAATAATTTTTTACTGTCGCAAGTTTTAAATACGCCGAGGATTGACTTTTCTATAGTAAATTTTTCAAAAAATAATTTTTTACTGTCGCAAATTTTAAATACGCCGAGGATTGCCTTTTCTATAGTAAATTTTTCAAAAAATAATTTTTTGCTGACGCAAATTTTAAATACGCCGAGGATTGCCTTATCTATAGTAAATTTTTCAAAAAATAATTTTTTACTGTCGCAAATTTTAAATACGCCGAGGATTGCCTTTTCTATAGTAAATTTTTCAAAAAAGAATTTCTTACTGTCGCAAATTTTAAATGCGCCGAGGATTGCCTTTTCTATAGTAAATTTTTCAAAAAATAATTTTTTACTGTCGCAAATTTTAAATACGCCGAGGATTGCCTTTTCTATAGTCAATTTTTCAAAAAATAAATTTTTACTGTCGCAAATTTTAAATACGCCGAGGATTGCCTTTTCTATAGTAAATTTCTCAAAAAATTATATTTTACTGTCGCAAATTTTTAATACGCCGAGGATTGCCTTTTCTATAGTGAATTTGTCAAAAAAGAAATTTTTACTGTCGCAAATTTTAAATACGCCGAGGATTGCCTTTTCTATAGTAAATTTTTCAAAAATAATTGTTTACTGTCGCAAATTTTAAATACGCCGAGGATTGCCTTTTCTATAGTGAATTTGTATAAAATAAATTTTTACTGTCGCAAGTTTTAAATACGCCGAGGATTGCCTTTTCTATAGTAAATTTTTCAAAAAATTATTTTTTAATGTCGCAAATTTTAAATACGCCGGGGATTGCCTTTTCTATAGTAAATTTTTCAAAAATAATTTTTTACTGTCGCAAATTTTAAATACGCCGAGAATTGCCTTTTCTATAGTATATTATTCAAAAAATAATTTTTTACTGTCGCAAATTTTAATTACGCCGAGGATTGCCTCTTCTATAGTAAATTTTTCAAAAAATAGTTTTTTACTGTCGCAAATTTTAAACACGCCGAGGATTGCCTTTTCTATAGTAAATTTTTCAAAAAATAATTTTTTACTGTCGCAAATTTTAAATACGCCGAGGATTGCCTTTTCTATAGTAAATTTTTCAAAAAATAATTTTTTACTGTCGCAAATTTTAAATACGCCGAGAATTGCCTTTTCTATAGTATATTATTCAAAAAATAATTTTTTACTGTCGCAAATTTTAAATACGCCGAGTATTGCCTTTTCTATAGTAAATTTTTCAAAAAATAATTTTTTACTGTCGCAAATTTTAAATACGCCGAGGATTGCCTTTTCTATAGTAAATTTTCAAAAAATCATTTTTTACTGTCGAAAATTTTAAATACGCCGAGGATTGCCTTTTCTATAGTGAATTTGTCAAAATAATATTTTTTACGGTCGCAAATTTTAAATACGCCGATTATTGGCTTTTCTATAGTGAATTTGTCAAAAAATAATTTTTTTACTCTCGCAAATTTTAAATATACCGAGGATTGCCTTTTCTATAGTGAATTTTTCAAAAAATTATTTTTTACTGTCGCAAATTTTAAATACGCCGAGAATTGCCTTTTCTATAGTAAATTTTTCAAAAAATAATTTTTTACTGTCGCAAATTTTAAATACGCCGAGGATTGCCTTTTCTATAGTGAATTTGTCAAAATTATATTTTTTACGGTCGCAAATTTTAAATACGCCGAGGATTGCCTTTTCTATAGTGAATTTGTCAAAAAATAAATTTTTACTGTGGCAAATTTTAAATATACCGAGGATTGCCTTTTCTATAGTTAATTTGTCAAAAAATAAATTTTTACAGTGGCAAATTTTAAATATACCGATGATTGCCTTTTCTATAGCAAATTTTTCAAAAAATAATTTTTTACTGTCTCAAATTTTAAATATGCCGAGGATTGCCTTTTCTATAGTGAATTTGTCAAAATAATATTTTTTACGGTCGCAAATTTTAAATACGCCGAGGATTGCCTTTTCTATAGTAAATTTCTCAAAAAATTATTTTTTACGGTCGCAAATTTTTAATACGCCGAGGATTGCCTTTTCTATAGTAAATTTTTCAAAAAATAATTTTTTACTGTCGCAAATTTTAAATACGCCGAGGATTGCCTTTTCTATAGTGAATTTGTCAAAAAATAAATTTTTACTGTCGCAAATTTTAAATACGCCGAGGATTGCCTTTTCTATATTAAATTTTTCAAAAAATAATTTTTTACTGTCGCAAATTTTAAATGCGCCGAGGATTGCCTTTTCTATAGTAAATTTTTCAAAAAATAATTTTTTACTGTCGCAAATTTTAAATACGCCGAGGATTGCCTTTTCTATAGTAAATTTTTCAAAAAATAATTTTTTACTGTCGCAAATTTTAAATACGCCGAGGATTGCCTTTTCTATAGTGAATTTGTCAAAAAATAAATTTTTACTGTCGCAAATTTTAAATACGCCGAGGATTGCCTTTTCTATAGTAAATTATTCAAAAAAAAATTTTTTACTGTCGCAAGTTTTAAATACGCCGAGGATTGACTTTTCTATAGTAAATTTTTCAAAAAATAATTTTTTACTGTCGCAAATTTTAAACACGCCGAGGATTGCCTTTTCTATAGTAAATTTTTCAAAAAATAATTTTTTGCTGACGCAAATTTTAAATACGCCGAGGATTGCCTTTTCTATAGTAAATTTTTCAAAAAATAATTTTTTACTGTCGCAAATTTTAAATACGCCGAGGATTGCCTTTTCTATAGTAAATTTTTCAAAAAATAATTTTTTACTGTCGCAAATTTTAAATACGACGAGGATTGCCTTTTCTATAGTAAATTTCTCAAAAAATTATATTTTACTGTCGCAAATTTTTAATACGCCGAGGATTGCCTTTTCTACAGTGAATTTGTCAAAAAACAAATTTTTACTGTCGCAAATTTTAAATACGCCGAGGATTGCCTTTTGTATAGTAAATTTTTCAAAAATAATTGTTTACTGTCGCAAATTTTAAATACGCCGAGGATTGCCTTTTCTATAGTGAATTTGTAAAAAATAAATTTTTACTGTCGCAAGTTTTAAATACGCCGAGGATTGCCTTTTCTATAGTAAATTTTTGAAAAAATAATTTTTTACTGTCGCAAATTTTAAATACGCCGAGAATTGCCTTTTCTATAGTATATTATTCAAAAAATAAATTTTTACTGTGGCAAATTTTAAATATACCGAGGATTGCCTTTTCTATAGTAAATTTTTCAAAAAATAATTTTTTACTGTCGCAAATTTTAAATACGCCGAGGATAGCCTTTTCTATAGTAAATTTTTCAAAAAATAATTTTTTACTGTCGCAAGTTTTAAATACGCCGAGGATTGACTTTTCTATAGTAAATTTTTCAAAAAATAATTTTTTACTGTCGCAAATTTTAAATACGCCGAGGATTGCCTTTTCTATAGTAAATTTTTCAAAAAATAATTTTTTGCTGACGCAAATTTTAAATACGCCGAGGATTGCCTTTTCTATAGTAAATTTTTCAAAAAATAATTTTTTACTGTCGCAAATTTTAAATACGCCGAGGATTGCCTTTTCTATAGTAAATTTTTCAAAAAATAATTTTTTACTGACGCAAATTTTAAATACGCCGAGGATTGCCTTTTCTATAGTGAATTTGTCAAAAAATAAATTTTTACTGTCGCAAATTTTAAATACGCCGAGGATTGCCTTTTCTATAGTAAATTTTTCAAAAAATTATTTTTTACTGTCGCAAGTTTTAAATACGCCGAGGATTGACTTTTCTATAGTAAATTTTTCAAAAAATAATTTTTTACTGTCGCAAATTTTAAATACGCCGAGGATTGCCTTTTCTATAGTAAATTTTTCAAAAAATAATTTTTTGCTGACGCAAATTTTAAATACGCCGAGGATTGCCTTTTCTATAGTAAATTTTTCAAAAAATAATTTTTTACTGTCGCAAATTTTAAATACGCCGAGGATTGCCTTTTCTATAGTAAATTTTTCAAAAAATAATTTTTTACTGTCGCAAATTTTAAATACGCCGAGGATTGCCTTTTCTATAGTGAATTTGTCAAAAAATAATTTTTTACTGTCGCAAATTTTTAATACGCCGAGGATTGCCTTTTCTATAGTGAATTTGTCAAAAAACAAATTTTTACAGTCGCAAATTTTAAATACGCCGAGGATTGCCTTTTCTATAGTAAATTTTTCAAAAATAATTGTTTACTGTCGCAAATTTTAAATACGCCGAGGATTGCCTTTTCTATAGTGAATTTGTAAAAAATAAATTTTTACTGTCGCAAGTTTTAAATACGCCGAGGATTGCCTTTTCTATAGTAATTTTTTCAAAAAATAATTTTTTACTGTCGCAAATTTTAAATACGCCGAGGATTGCCTTTTCTATAGTAAATTTTTCAAAAAATAATTTTTTACTGTCGGAAATTTTAAATACGCCGAGAATTGCCTTTTCTATAGTATATTATTCAAAAAATAATTTTTTACTGTCGCAAATTTTAAATACGCCGAGGATTGCCTCTTCTATAGTAAATTTTTGAAAAAATAATTTTATACTGTCGCAAATTTTAAATACGCCGAGGATTGCCTTTTCTATAGTAAATTTTTCAAAACATTATTTTTTACTGTCGCAAATTTTAAATACGCCGAGGATTGCCTTTTCTATAGTGAATTTGTCAAAATTCTATTTTTTACGGTCGCAAATTTTAAATACGCCGAGGATTGCCTTTTCTATAGTGAATTTGTCAAAAAATAAATTTTTACTGTGGCAAATTTTAAATATACCGAGGATTGCCTTTTCTATAGTTAATTTGTCAAAAAATAAATTTTTACAGTGGCAAATTTTAAATATACCGATGATTGCCTTTTCTATAGTAAATTTTTCAAAAAATAATTTTTTACTCTCGCAAATTTTAAATGCGCCGAGGATTGCCTTTTCTATAGTAAATTTTTCAAAAAATAATTTTTTACTGTCGCAAATTTTAAATACGCCAAGGATTGCCTTTTCTATAGTAAATTTTTCAAAAAATAATTTTTTACTGTCGCAAATTTTAAATACGCCGAGGATTGCTTGTTCTATAGTAAATTTTTCAAAAAATAATTTTTTACTGTCGCAAATTTTACATACGCCGAGGATTGCCTTTTCTATAGTAAATTTTTCAAAAAATAATTTTTTACTGTCGCAAATTTTAAATACGCCGAGGATAGCCTTTTCTATAGTAAATTTTTCAAAAAATAATTTTTTACTGTCGCAAGTTTTAAATACGCCGAGGATTGACTTTTCTATAGTAAATTTTTCAAAAAATAATTTTTTACTGTCGCAAATTTTAAATACGCCGAGGATTGCCTTTTCTATAGTAAATTTTTCAAAAAATAATTTTTTGCTAACGCAAATTTTAAATACGCCGAGGATTGCCTTTTCTATAGTAAATTTTTCAAAAAATAATTTTTTACTGTCGCAATTTTTAAATACGCCGAGGATTGCCTTTTCTATAGTAAATTTTTCAAAAAATAATTTTTTACTGACGCAAATTTTAAATACGCCGAGGATTGCCTTTTCTATAGTGAATTTGTCAAAAAATAAATTTTTACTGTCGCAAATTTTAAATACGCCGAGGATTGCCTTTTCTATAGTAAATTTTTCAAAAAATAATTTTTTACTGTCACAAGTTTTAAATACGCCGAGGATTGACTTTTCTATAGTAAATTTTTCAAAAAATAATTTTTTACTGTCGCAAATTTTAAATACGCCGAGGATTGCCTTTTCTATAGTAAATTTTTCAAAAAATAATTTTTTGCTGACGCAAATTTTAAATACGCCGAGGATTGCCTTTTCTATAGTAAATTTTTCAAAAAATAATTTTTTACTGTCGCAAATTTTAAATACGCCGAGGATTGCCTTTTCTATAGTAAATTTTTCAAAAAATAATTTTTTACTGTCGCAAATTTTAAATGCGCCGAGGATTGCCTTTTCTATAGTAAATTTTTCAAAAAATAATTTTTTACTGTCGCAAATTTTAAATACGCCGAGGATTGCCTTTTCTATAGTCAATTTTCCAAAAAATAATTTTTTACTGTCGCAAATTTTTAATACGCCGAGGATTGCCTTTTCTATAGTGAATTTGTCAAAAAACAAATTTTTACAGTCGCAAATTTTAAATACGCCGAGGATTGCCTTTTCTATAGTAAATTTTTCAAAAATAATTGTTTACTGTCGCAAATTTTAAATACGCCGAGGATTGCCTTTTCTATAGTGAATTTGTAAAAAATAAATTTTTACTGTCGCAAGTTTTAAATACGCCGAGGATTGCCTTTTCTATAGTAATTTTTTCAAAAAATAA
This sequence comes from Dioctria rufipes, assembly GCA_963924295.1. NCBI lineage: Eukaryota > Metazoa > Arthropoda > Insecta > Diptera > Asilidae > Dioctria > Dioctria rufipes. The sequence goes on from CAWUPM010000755.1 coordinate 15,761, forward strand.
TTTTTTACTGTCGCAAATTTTAAATACGCCGAGGATTGCCTTTTCTATAGTAAATTTTTCAAAAAATAATTTTTTACTGTCGCAAATTTTAAATACGCCGAGAATTGCCTTTTCTATAGTATATTATTCAAAAAATAATTTTTTACTGTCGCAAATTTTAAATACGCCGAGGATTGCCTCTTCTATAGTAAATTTTTGAAAAAATAATTTTATACTGTCGCAAATTTTAAATACGCCGAGGATTGCCTTTTCTATAGTAAATTTTTCAAAAAATTATTTTTTACTGTCGCAAATTTTAAATACGCCGAGGATTGCCTTTTCTATAGTGAATTTGTCAAAATTCTATTTTTTACGGTCGCAAATTTTAAATACGCCGAGGATTGCCTTTTCTATAGTGAATTTGTCAAAAAATAAATTTTTACTGTGGCAAATTTTAAATATACCGAGGATTGCCTTTTCTATAGTTAATTTGTCAAAAAATAAATTTTTACAGTGGCAAATTTTAAATATACCGATGATTGCCTTTTCTATAGTACATTTTTCAAAAAATAATTTTTTACTATCGCAAATTTTAAATACGCCGAGGATTGCCTTTTCTATAGTAAATTTTTCAAAAAATAATTTTTTACTGTCGCAAATTTTAAATACGCCGAGAATTGCCTTTTCTATAGTATATTATTCGAAAAATAATTTTTTACTGTCGCAAATTTTAAATACGCCGAGGATTGCCTTTTCTATAGTAAATTTTTGAAAAAATAATTTTTTACTGTCGCAAATTTTAAATACGCCGAGGATTGCCTTTTCTATAGTAAATTTTTCAAAAAATAATTTTTTACTGTCGCAAATTTTAAATACGCCGAGGATTGCCTTTTCTATAGTGAATTTGTCAAAATTATATTTTTACGGTCGCAAATTTTAAATACGCCGAGGATTGCCTTTTCTATAGTGAATTTGTCAAAAAATAAATTTTTACTGTGGCAAATTTTAAATATACCGAGGATTGCCATTTCTATAGTAAATTTTTCAAAAAATAATTTTTTACTGTCGCAAATTTTAAATACGCCGAGGATTGCCTTTTCTATAGTGAATTTGTCAAAATAATATTTTTTACGGTCGCAAATTTTAAATACGCCGAGGATTGCCTTTTCTATAGTAAATTTCTCAAAAAATTATTTTTTACGGTCGCAAATTTCTAATACGCCGAGGATTGCCTTTTCTATAGTAAATTTTTCAAAAAATAATTTTTTACTGTCGCAAATTTTAAATACGCCAAGGATTGCCTTTTCTATAGTAAATTTTTCAAAAAATAATTTTTTACTGTCGCAAATTTTAAATACGCCGAGGATTGCTTTTTCTATAGTAAATTTTTCAAAAAATAATTTTTTACTGTCGCAAATTTTACATACGCCGAGGATTGCCTTTTCTATAGTAAATTTTTCAAAAAATAATTTTTTACTGTCGCAAATTTTAAATACGCCGAGGATTGCCTTTTCTATAATAAATTTTTCAAAAAATAATTTTTTACTGTCGCAAATTTTAAATACGCCGAGGATTGCCTTTTCTATAGTAAATTTTTCAAAAAATAATTTTTTACTGTCACAAATTTTAAATACGCCGAGGATTGCCTTTTCTATAGTGAATTTGTCAAAATAATATTTTTTACAGTCGCAAATTTTAAATACGCCGAGGACTGCCTTTTCTATAGTGACTTTGTCAAAAAATAAATTTTTACTGTGGCAGATTTTAAATATACAGAGGATTGCCTTTTCTATAGTTAATTTGTCAAAAAATAAATTTTTACAGTGGCAAATTTTAAATATACCGATGATTGCCTTTTCTATAGTGAATTTGTCAAAAAATAAATTTTTACTGTGGCATATTTTAAATACGCCGAGGATTGCCTTTTCTATAGTAAATTTTTCAAAAAATAATTTTTTACTGTCGCAAATTTTAAATACGCCGAGGATTGCCTTTTCGATAGTAAATTTCTCAAAAAATTATTTTTTACGGTCGCAAATTTTTAATACGCCGAGGATTGCCTTTTCTATAGTGAATTTGTCACAAAATAAATTTTTACTGTCGCAAATTTTAAATACGCCGAGGTTTGCCTTTTCTATAGTAAATTTTTCAAAAAATAATTTTTTACAGTCGCAAATTTTAAATACGCCGAGGATTGCATTTTCTATAGTGAACTTTCAAAAAATAAATTTTTACTGTCGCAAATTTTAAATACGCAGAGGATTGCCTTTTCTATAGTAAATTTTTCAAAAAATAATTTTTTACTGTCGCAAATTTTAAATACGCCGAGGATTGCCTTTTCTATAGTAAATTTTTCAAAAAATAATTTTTTACTGTCGCAAATTTTAAATACGCCGAAGATTGCCATTTCTATAGTAAAATTTTCAAAAAATAATTTGTTACTGCCGCAAATTTTAAATACGCGGAGGATTGCCTTTTCTATAGTGAATTTTTCAAAAAATAATTTTTTACTGTCGCAAATTTTAAATACGCCGAGGTTTGGCTTTTCTATAGTAAATTTTTCAAAAAATTATTTTTTACTGTCGCAAATTTTAAATACGCCGAGTATTGCCTTTTCTATAGTAAATTTTTCAAAAAATAATTTTTTACTGTCGCAAATTTTAAATACGCCGAGGATTGCCTTTTCTATAGTAAATTTTTCAAAAAATAGTTTTTTACTGTCGCAAATTTTAAATACGCCGAGGATTGCCTTTTCTATAGTAAATTTTTCAAAAAATAATTTTTTACTGTCGCAAATTTTAAATACGCCGAGGATTGCCTTTTCTATAGTAAATTTTTCAAAAAATAATTTTTTACTGTCGCAAATTTTAAATACGCCGAGGATTGCCTTTTCTACAGTAAATTTTAAAAAATAATTTTTTACTGTCGCAAATTTTAAATACGCCGAGGATTGCCTTTTCTATAGTGAATTTGTCAAAATAATATTTTTTACGGTCGCAAATTTTAAATACGCCGAGGATTGCCTTTTCTATAGTGAATTTGTCAAAAAATAAATTTTTACAGTGGAAAATTTTAAATACGCCGACGATTGCCTTTTCTATAGTGAATTTGTCAAAAAATAATTTTTTACTGTCGCAAATGTTAAATACGCCGAGGATTGCCTTTTCTATAGTAAATTTTTCAAAAAATAATTTTTTACTGTCGCAAATTTAAAATACGCCGAGGATTGCCTTTTCTATAGTAAATTTTTCAAAAAATAATATTTTGCTGTCGCAAATTTTAAATACGCCGAGGATTGCCTTTTCTATAGTAAATTTTTCAAAAAGTAATTTTTTACTCTCGCAAATTTTAAATACGCCGAGGATTGCCTTTTCTATAGTAAATTTTTCAAAAAATAATTTTTTACAGTCGCAAATTTTAAATACGCTGAGGATTGCCTTTTCTATAGTGAATTTGTCAAAATAATATTTTTTACGGTCGCAAATTTTAAATACGCCGATTATTGGCTTTTTTATAGTAAATTTTTCAAAAAATAATTTTTTACAGTCGCAAATTTTACTTATACCGAGGATTGCCTTTTCTATAGTGAATTTTTCAAAAAATTATTTTTTACTATCGCAAATTTTAAATACGCCGAGGATTGCCTTTTCTATAGTAAATTTCTCAAAAAATTATTTTTTACCGTCGCATATTTTTAATTCGCCGAGGAATGGCTTTTCTATAGTGAATTTGTCAAAAAATAATTTTTTACTGTCGAAAATTTTAAATATACCGAGGATTGCCTTTTCTATAGTGAATTTTTAAAAAAATTATTTTTTACTGTCGCAAATTTTAAATACGCCGAGGATTGCCTTTTCTATAGTAAATTTCTCAAAAAATTATTTTGTACGGTCGCAAATTTTTAATACGCCGAGGATTGCCTTTTCTATAGTGAATTTGTCAAAAAATAAATTTTTACTGTCGCAAATTTTAAATACGCCGAGGATTGCCTTTTCTATAGTAAATTTTTAAAAAAATTATTTTTTACTGTCGCAAATTTTAAATACGCCGAGGATTGCCTTTTCTATAGTGAATTTGTCAAAAAATAAATTTTTACTGTCGCAAATTTTAAATACGCCGAGGATTGCCTTTTCTATAGTAAATTTTTCGAAAAATAATTTTTTACTGTCGCAAGTTTTAAATACGCCGAGGATTGACTTTTCTATAGTAAATTTTTCAAAAAATAATTTTTTACTGTCGCAAATTTTAAATACGCCGAGGATTGCCTTTTCTATAGTAAATTTTTCAAAAAATAATTTTTTACTGTCGCAAATTTTAAATACGCCGAGGATTGCCTTTTCTATAGTAAATTTTTCAAAAAATAATTTTTTACTTTCGCAAATTTTAAATACGCCGAGGATTGCCTTTTCTATAGTAAATTTTTCAAAAAATAATTTTTTACTGTCGCAAATTTTAAATGCGCCGAGGATTGCCTCTTCTATAGTAAATTTTTCAAAAAATAATTTTTTACTGTCGCAAATTTTAAATACGCCGAGGATTGCCTTTTCTATAGTCAATTTTTCAAAAAATAATTTTTTACTGTCGCAAATTTTAAATACGCCGAGGATTGCCTTTTCTATAGTAAATTTCTCAAAAAATTATTTTTTACTGTCGCAAATTTTTAATACGCCGAGGATTGCCTTTTCTATAGTGAATTTGTCAAAAAATATTTTTTTACTGTCGCAAATTTTAAATATACCGAGAATTGCCTTTTCTATAGTGAATTTTTCAAAAAATTATTTTTTACTGTCGCAAATTTTAAATACGCCGAGGATTGCCTTTTCTATAGTAAATTTTTCAAAAAATTATTTTTTGCTGTCGCAAATTTTAAATACGCCGAGGATTGCCTTTTCTATAGTAAATCTTTCAAAAAATAAGTTTTTACTGTCGCAAATTTTAAATACGCCGAGGATTGTCTTTTCTATAGTAAATTTTTCAAAAAATAATTTTTTACTGTCGCAAATTTTAAATACGCCGAGGATTGCCTTTTCTATAGTGAATTTGTCAAAATAATAGTTTTTACGGTCGCAAATTTTAAATACGCCGAGGATTGCCTTTTCTATAGTAAATTTTTCAAAAAATAATTTTTTACTGTCGCAAATTTTAAATAAGCCGAGGATTGCCTTTTCTATAGTGAATTTGTCAAAATAATATCTTTTACGGTCGCAAATTTTAAATACGCCGAGGATTGCCTTTTCTATAGTAAATTTTTCAAAAAATAATTTTTTACTGTCGCAAATTTTAAATACGCCGAGGATTGCCTTTTCTATAGTGAATTTGTCAAAAAATAAATTTTTACTGTCGCAAATTTTAAATACGCCGAGGATTGCCTTGTTATATATTTTTGGGGTAGTCCTATCAATGTATATATATTTGTACTGATGTTGACTCACCACCAACAAGACGGGTATCCAAATGATGAAAAAGCACATGTTTCTTCGTCAATACACTTTTTATTTGATAAAAGAAACTTTTCTTTCCTTAACGATAACTGCACACTTTTTGTTTGTGAAAAACCTTTCTTTTCTTAAATATAACTGCACACTTTGTATTTTGTGACAAACCTTTCTTTTCTTAAATATAACTGCACACTTTGTATTTTGTGACAAACCGTTCTTTTCTTAGATATAACTACACACTTTGTATTTTGTGAAAAAACTTTCTTTTCTTAAATATAACTGCACACTTTGTATTTTGTGACAAAACTTTCTTTTCTTAAATATAACTGCACACTTTGTATTTTGTGAAAAAACTTTCTTTTCTTAAATATAACTGCACACTTTGTATTTTGTGAAAAACCTTCCTTCAATATCACCATTACCGACCGGAGCCAAGCGCTAAAATCCTCTCTCAAGAACCGACTGTCGAAAACAGACTAAACAGACTCAATCTCGACTTGGATTTTTCAATCGTAAGTCTTGTTGCTCAGGATAGGAAAGTGCTTAATTAGCATTCCTATCCTGAGAAAATTATTTACCGCTGGACATGTTTAAACATGCCCAGAATTATCGCGACGAACGATGGTTGGAATTGAAATTTAATATTGTCATAAATATCCGACCATCGTCGTGCTATCGTGCATACATTGTTGCGATCACAATGTATGCAGCTGGCGACAATTCGCTGATAAGAGCTTTTTTCGGTGAAGACTTGATCATTTTAGTCTCACCGACGTAAAATTTTATGCGCCCGATATGTATGTATGTATATATGTACATACATATCGTATTTACGACAAATCTTACTGAAGATAAGATTTGTCGTGGGGCTTTTTTTTTATTAAAACGACTTGGGATGTAACTTAAAACTTTTATTTTTCCCAAGTCGTTTTGTGGGAATATTTTTATTATATGCGAAAGGAATTTGAAGAAATTGCTGATAGCAATTTCTTCGCCTTATTTGAAGATAAGCTAACCATGTTTTAAGCATGATTAGCTTATTTCCATTTATGAAAATTAGATATTTTTTAATGATTTTTTCAATGATAATTATTACTTATAATTATCATTGTTAACCCTTTTTAGGTATACAACAATCCTTCCCCCTGCGAAAAAGAGGATTATTCTTTGAAGAGGTATAATTCTCAGGGGAAGTTGTTGTTCGGGCTTTTTCGGTGGTTCGGCTATATTGGTCGGTTTGGCACAGGTTTTCGGCTTTTACATATTTTCTTATTTCTATTTAAAAAAGTTTTTTTTTTTTTTTTCTAAGGTTGCTCTTAAATATTTATTCCTATGCTATTCTATTCTTTTATTACCTTATTTATTTCTATTTTTTTTTTTGTTATACATATATTATGTTATGTTTGTTTTCGTTACACTTGTATATTTATTATTATCTAAAGTTAGTGGTTATTTAATTTTTATTTTAGGTTAATAATGATAATATTTATATTTTTATATTATTTATTGAACACTAGCGGGGGAGGGTTTCGTTTTTTCTTTGTTTTTAGTTTGGATATATATATGTTTTTATTACACTAGTTTTCCTTAAACCTATGCTTTTTAATACTATTTATTTCTTCTCCCCTATTATATGTATATTCTTATTATTTATTTCGGTTTGTTGAAACCACTTTCATTTATTTTCTAGGTGCTCTACTATTAGTGATAGTACTTATGACCGTTTGAAGTGGTGACACTATACCACTTGCACTGACCTAGTAGGTGGCAGGGTGCGGGTCCTTTTGAGAGGGGTAGGTTCAATTATTTCGATTTGTTTGATTTGTTCCTCCGCCTCTAGGGTTTTTTTCAGTTTTACGTAGACGATAATTTTTAATGAATGGGACTAGCCATTTGGCGACCAGGTACAGCACCATACATGTGAAGACAACACCAGTTAAGGACACTGATGTTGTAGCTAGTACATATGTAGGATGGTGGTTTATAGTAGTAACTATTTTAGCTAATTTTTCGTCCAGCTCTGTTAATGAATGGGTGTCTTCTAGGATGATGCTATTAGTGTCATCTCCTGAGTATAGTTCTGTCTGTATGTTTTCAGACTGTACCTTGTGTTTAGTTTCATTAAGATATTTATCCACTATTTGTTCTAATGGAGTTATATCTGGGAGATAAGTAGGCTGTTTGAGACTTAATTGCTGGATATTCTCTGCCTCATAATGTAGGATTTGTGATCCTACTTGTAATTGACAGGGATGGTTGATAGAAATTATTCCTTGGCCTTCTATTTTTGAAGTTAGGAATTGTTGGGTACACTGAAGGTGTACAATTGTTGGTTCTATCAACGAGAATATCCAAGAATTTGGTTTACTTAGTTTAATAAGTAGGTCTCTGGGAGGTATTTGTGCTCTGAATTGACACTGTGGCTCTTCGTTTAGTGGATTAAAGAGTAGCTTCACTGCGCATTCTTTGGACAGAGTTGCCTTTGTTACAGGAATGCCTAGATTAGCGATGTAAGTGTCCTATTGGGAATTTTGCGTAATCTTTTTGAAGATTTTAAAATCTTGTGTTTTTAACAATAATATGTCTTGTGTCTGTACCTGGTGCGCTACGTGCGAGTACTGTATTTCGGGTACCAATGATTGTTTTTTATTAATGTGTATAGGAAAACTATGCACTCTGTACAATTTCATTTGTGGTCGATTGAAAATTGGAAGTTGTATTCTAATAACTAATTTGTCTTGGACTATACGAGCCTTTGTTTCCGCTGTCTGATATAGCAGGGAGAGACAATTTTGTGCATCTGGGCAAGTAGCGTGGGACTTGTGGTATATCTCTAATAAACTTTTGGGAGACACCACTAGCGGATGCAACTGGTGATTTTTACTGGAGATTATTATGTCGAGTAAGGCTTGTTGCCTGTACTCAATCTCGACAATTTGTAAAGTCAGGCTTGAAATTATCTCCTACCTTAATTATCTCATTAGTAAATCATCAGTGATATTTTGCATTCTATTTACCTGGAGATTTATTTGACGTTGTCTTTCCTGCAGAGATGTCAGTAGCTTTTGAATTTGTTGTAGTGTAGTTTTGACTACACTGATCTGCTGTCTTTCCAGGTCGGCTAGTGCTTTTGTATTTGTTTCGAGCTCCTCGAGTCGACTGTATACCTCTTGTTCATTAGTGCTGTCCATGGTCCCGAATAGGTAGTGCACTGCATTGCCTATTCCATCGAAGATAGATCTTGTTGATCTTGATTTGGGGACCACTTCTCGAATGACACTTGTTCTTCTCTTGATATTTTCTAAGAGAGAATGAACGTGTTTTTGCTGTACCAGGCATAGCTCATCGGTTTGAGAGCGATTCGAACATAGTCGGTGAACTAAGTGCTCCGCCTGTTCTGCCATAAGCGTTTGGTTGTCCAGTTCCCTTAGGTTGATCTCCGTTAGTATATTCCATGTACTGTGGTAATTTTCCTAAGTCCTCATATAGTATTCCTGTATTGTTCAGGGGACTTATTGTGTAGGGTTCCGTTTCTATCTGTCCCATTCCCAGATGGAAACAACATATTAACACTAACATGTGCTTCATGTTCTGTATAAAATGAAGGATAGGCTTCATTAGTCAATTGGTCTTACTACATAGCATATAATATTTAGATATAGTATTGCTTAATTGAATGGTAGATAGTTTGTATAATGGGGGCTTAGTTGCTAAAAGAAAGACGAGATAGAACAGGATAGGAGGACTCTAAGTCGGTTCCTCCTAAATCTCGTCAACGTATGAGCATTGTACTCATTCAAAAATTGAATGGGGAAGTTGTTTAATTTATTACAATGAGTAAAAAGTAAATCATGAAGAGGAATACAAAACTCTCAAGGCAAGGTATGAAGGATGCAAGTCAAGGCAAGCAAGAAAAATTTTATTGGTAGAGTATTTAATTTACTCAGAGAGTAAGGGTTTATTTGTTATATGTTCAGTTTTATTTACTTAGCGTATTTTTTATTGATTTAAATAAAATTTAGGTACGAGTTGACTTCGTGAGTCATAGTAAATAATTCCGAGTGCGTAGTAGCTAGTTTAACTGGCGGGATTTTGTTTCAGTGGAACTTATTTTCTATAGGTGTACGTATGTACCAGTGTACTACTCGTAATAGGGCTTTAAACGGTTGTTATGTACTACTACCTGCCGTTTGCCTATTTTTATGGTAGTGTTTGTTGGACTAGGTACATTGATTACCAGATATGGGCCAACCCAGATTTGAGACAATTTGTGTTTGCGGCTTTCACTTTTGAGGAGGACTTTGTCTCCTAGGTGGAAAGTGAGAGGCCTGACTGTTTTGTCGTAATATGCCTTTGAGCGTTGTTTGCTGGCTAAGAGATTTTTACGAGCCGTGGCATATGATTTTTGTAATCTGTATTTGAGCATATGGTAATAACTTTCGTGGTTATATACGGGCTCAGGGTCCCGTTTTAAATTAGATGGGACATCCGCTGTGAAGCCGTAAAGGCAATCCATCGGGGTTAGTTTAGTACCCTCGTGTACACTGTTATTGTACACGAATGCAGCGGTTCGTGGGAATTGATCCCATGTTTTGGGATTTTCGTCTACGATTGTACGCAGATATTCGATTAATGGTCTATGGGCACGTTCCAGTGCTCCATTAGACTGTGGATGGTATGCGGAAGTTTGTAACTTCTTTACTTTTAGCAGTTTGCAGACCTTCTTGAATAGCTCACTCAGGAAATTAGTTCCCTGATCGGTGACTATTCTCTTTGGAATGCGATAACGCGTGACAATCTCATTGAAAAAGATTTGCGTCACCGTTACTGCTTCTCCATTTGGTATAGCATACCAATCGACCAACTTGGTGAGATTATCTTGAAAAGTTAAGATATATTTATTCCCTGATATGGTCTCTTCCAGTGGACCTACTATATCGAGGTAAACCTTGTCGAAAGGTTGTTCTGCGATGTCCGTTATTACCATTGGCATCTTGAATTGTGGCGATGCCTTCATTGTTTGGCACTTAGGGCATTTTTTTATGTACTTTTTTATATCGCTAAGCATGTGTCTCCACCAATACTTGCGTCTGATTCTTTTATAAGTCTTAATGACACCCTGATGGCCGCCGAAAGGAGAGTCGTGGTAATCCTTTAGGATTGTTTGAACTTCCTTGGGGCTCGTGATTATCTCAGGTGCCTTGACTGGGCTTATTTCTTGTTCAAGCGTAGCCGGGGGCTGTATTTCCGCCTCTGGGAGTTTAGTATCTTTATCCTCCGCTGCCGTGGGCTGTGTTTCAGCGCTGGAGCTAGTATTGGCCTCTTGGGCTTTTTGTTTTTGAGTTCTGGTCACGGCGAAGCAATGAACGGGTTTCTTTGTTTTCTTTTTATGTGGGGAAATGTTTTCCTCCACATCTGAGTCCATAGTGTGGTGGACTTGGGCTTGTACCGTTAAAGTGTTGCCTGTATTGTCTTCGATTAATACTTGTGGAATGCGGCTTAATGCATCCGCATTGGTACTATACTTCCCTGGTTTATATTCGATGGTATAATCGAATTCTAATAATTTGTGGTGAAATCTCACCAAACGGGAAGTCGGGTCTTTAACGTTAAAGACACCTTTGAGAGGCTTGTGGTCAGTATAGACCGTGAATTTCCTGCCTTGGAGGTAGCATCGGAAATTCCTAGTGGCCCAGACTATAGCCAATAACTCCTTTTCGATAGTGGAGTAATTTCTCTCGGCTTTGTTCAGCGTTCGGCTTGCATAGGCGATTTTTTTCCCACTTCTCCCTGGGAAAGCACGGCGCCTAATGCTTCGTTGCTGGCGTCCGTTGTAAGATTGAAGGGTTTAGAGAAATCTGGATAGGTTAAAAGTGGTGGGGAAATTAGAGCATTTTTAATGCTTTGAAATGCTTCCTGGCATTTCTCGGTCCAATTGAATTTTACATCCTTGCGGAGTAAATTCGTGATTGGACGAACGATTTTAGAGAAGTCCGGAATGAACTTCCTATAGTAATTGGCGAGTCCTAAAAAGGACTGAACTTGCCTTACTGTTCTAGGAACAGGAAATGTTTGGACGCAGGCCGTTTTCCTGGGGTCTGGTAATGCACCTTCGCTAGAGCATTTGTGCCCTAGGTAAACAACTTATCTTCTCAAGAACTGGCACTTCTCTGGCTGCAGTTTGAGGTTGTTCTCTCTCAATTTGTCGAAGACTTTGCGAAGTTTATCATTGTGGTCATTTAGGTTTTTCCCGTAAATGACGATGTCGTCAAGATAAACGAAACATTCGAGGCCTTGTAGGCCTGTCAGAACGAAGTTCATGAGGCGTTGGAATGTAGCGGGAGCTCTTTTGAGTCCGAATGGCATACGCTTAAATTCGTAGTTCCCGTAATTAGTGCTAAAAGCGGTCTTATGTCGATCTTTTTTGTCGACTAAGACTTGATGATAGCCGTTGGCCAAATCGAGAGTGGTAAAGTACCTGGCATGACCTAGTTGGTCAAGAATATCCTCGATTCGGGGTAGCGGAAATGCGTCGCCAATTGTCTTTTCATTCAATTTGCGAAAATCGACAACAACGCGCCACCTTTTTTCACCATCGGGTCCCGTCTTTTTGGGGACAACTAATAAGGGTGAATTCCAAGGGCTCTTGCTAGTTTGGACTATCCCGTTTTCTAGCATTTCTCTTAATTGCTCGTTGATTACTTGTCTCTGGGTCTCTGGTAGTCTGTAGGCCTTTTGATTTATGGGCGCTTGATCTTGTATTAAAGGGATATTGTGGGTGATAGCATTTGTGTATGTGAGCTTATCACCTTTTAGAAAAAAGATATCGTTGTACTCGTAGCAGAGTTCGGATATCGAAGCTTTTTCTTCCGCATTTAGATTTGGGTCTAGGCTGAGCTCTTGGTCTAACCTGTTGACTCGCGGAGTATGTGTGGGATCTTCATGATCCGGAAATAAGTATCTTACGTGTTGTAAGATAGCTGTATTTTCCGAAAAGCTTACGTTAGTGTTAGGTTGTTGTAACCTTTTTTTGTGAATATTTTTACTTACTTTACCAGTCGGCAGGGAATGGGCTTCCTGCAGTTTTAACGGGGGGGGTACCATGTTTTATGGGTACTTTTGATTGGTCCGAGTACTCGCACGCATTCGTATTTTGGCTCATGGGTCTTGAAAAATTGGTTTTCTTAATACTATTTGACGGTGGAGCCAACTTTGCCTTCAATGAGGTCTTACTGATCTCGCACGCGTCTTTTATAGGGCTTATGGGGCACCTTGTATTCTTAATTCTAATTTTATTAAGTGGTAGAGTCGACTTTGCCTTTAAATAGGTCTTACTGAGCTCACACGCACCTGTTATAGGGCTCTTTGGCCTCGTATATATCTTAAATCTAGGTAAACTGGACGGAGGAGTCCTCGGCATCTTGTTTATCGGCTTCTGGATCTCGCTCGCATCTCTGGTTTGGCTCTGCGGCCATGTACAATTTTTGTAACTTATTCTATTGGACGGTGGAGTCATTGTTGCCTCTTTTCGGGTCTTACTGAGCACGCACGCGTCTTGTATGGGGCTCTTGGGCCGCGTTAGTAGCTTATATCTAGGTATTCTGGAGAAAGAAGTTTTGCTTGACTTCTGTTCTGCCTTGGGAAGCTCACTGATGTTTGTGTTACTCGCTTGCGATTTATTCGGCTTGAGAACGTGTTGTGTATCAGTGGCTTCTTCTATTGGGATGACGGCGTAGTCATGTATAGGGAGCAGTTGTAATAATAAACTGTTGATGACTACTTGGGAATTGTTAATGTTGAGTATGGCAACTAGCACTGTTTCTTTTCCAGTAGGGAGTATACTGTTGGCCAGGAAGACTCCGTCGCCTATTTCTTTAGATAGACAGAGCATTTCTTCCTTCACTCGCAACGGGACTGTGGTGATAATTTGTGACCTAGAAGGTATGCATATTGGTTCTCGTAAGGTAACCAGATGCTGACTCATTTCGCTGGTCTTTTGATCACCCAGACAGCTCTTTTCGCACTCCGTCGGCTCTTCCCGAACTTGGAAGCCAGCATCACTCTGTTGGGATGCCTTGGAGACACTGCATGTAGATAGCTTAACCTGTTTAGGTTCCATCCTTTCAGCAAGTGACCTCACTTCGACTGCTTTACTGGAATACAGCTTGTCCGTTTTGCATGACAAGGGCACAGTAAACTCTTCAGGATTTGTTTCCGTACAAGGAAACTTGAGTGCATTATTTGGGCCTTCAACATTACAATTGTTTGATAGGAAGTCGTTTTCTAATAGGCCGTCATCGGAAAGACCTGGCAGGTTTTGTACCACCTGAAACTTGCAGGGAATTTTATTTTTAAAATTGAAGTTGCCCTTGCAATTTCCCAATGTCTTTCCGGTTCCAAAAGGGGTCTGTAAAGTGCATGCCTCATTGGAATTAATTATTTTGAGGTCTTTAATTGCTCTTTTCTTAATAATACTAACCTCAGCGCCAGTGTCCACTACTAGTTTTGTATGGCCGTTAAGGCTTATGTCCAGTGGAAGTTTCACTGTAGGGACACCGGATTCGGGCGCTTGAGGTGACCCTTTTAATTTTTTTGTTGGGTTTATAGTCGAGCCGGGGAGTTTTGGGTCGACTGCATGTCGTTTCCCTGACTCCGGGATTCCCATTTTTTCTTCTGGCGGCAGTCTTCGTCTGCATGTCCTCGGCGACCACAAAAGGTGCATTTGAGTCTTATGTTGAAGACTTGAGGACTCTTTGTGTTGTGTTGATCCTGTGTAGGTCTATTGGAGAGGCGTGGAGGAACAATCTGTTGTGTTTGTTGACTTTTTCTGCAATCACGGACGTCATGTTCATAGATTTTGCAGTTTGAGCAGAAAGGGGTGTTCTTGCGCTTAAGGCAATCTGTATATGTATGACCCTTTCGCTGGTAGAAATTACACGTGATGTTACGGACCAGGGCATCTGTATCCGAGTTTGTGGCACCAGGGTTTGTAAATGGTCTTTGTCGTGACTGTGATGAACCTGAGTTATTCACATTGCGTGAAAACTGATTTGGAGCTCGAGGTGATGCGAACATAGGTGTTGATGGCATTTGATATTAAGGAGCTCTATAGTAAGCTCTCACTCGTAAATCTGGGTCTACTGGAGCCATTGGAGGGGCTTGTACCAGAGGAGTCTGGACGAATGTAGCACTTTGTTGTATTTTCTCCATGGCTTTTTGAATTAGTGACTCTAAATCGCCTTCTCCCTGCGTGAGCAAATATTGACACAGGTGTGTGTTAGTTACTCCACTTTTCAGAGCGTTTTTGGCAAAATCCATCAGCTGTGTTTTCACAGCAGGGACTGCCTCAACTCCATACTTCTGTGTCGCTGCCTCGTTGCAAATCGTCAACAACTGTTTCAATCTTGTAATGAACACAGTGAGAGATTCTAACGGGTTTTGTCTGGTGGTAATTAGTTTGTTCACCAGCTCCTGATATGTCTCACGGGGAAGGTATGTTCTGTTTAAACGTTCCTCTACTTCAGTAAATGAAGCAGGGACGTCTCAAGCGAATAATTGGTATGCGTCACCTCTGAGTCTTGTAGGAAGGACCTGAATGAAAGGCACTTTTTCTTCATTATTAAGGCACTGCATAGTTTGTTTGCAACAGCCAATGAAGGTTTGTAACTCTAGTCCCAATTGTGGGGTGCTTTCACCCGAAAATAAGGGAACGAGTTGAGCTGTGAGCTTAGCTACTTTAGCGTAATCCACCATTGTGTGTAGTCTATTGACTGGAAATTGAAATTTGGGTGGACTAGCTGGGCTTGTTTCTGGGCTGATTTCCGTTAAGGATTCTTCGAGCCAATCGATTAGCAAGTCTTCGGGAGTTGGTTCAGCTACTTCACCATCACTGTCGCTATCACTATCACTGTCACTTAACCTAACACTCTTATTCTTTCCTAGATCTAAACTGAGTGACCGCCGAGATTCGGAAAACTGTTCTAGTTCCTTTCGGAGCTGTATTGTTTTTTCTTTCAAGGTCTTTAATTTGACGAGTCTGGTCTCACGCTCTGTTTTTAATTTGTGATCTAAGGCGTCACAACGGGTAATCGTCAGTTTATCCGATTCCCGCGCTCTCTCGTATAATTTATTTAAAAACTTAGCTAAACTTACTTGACTATTCAGACCTGGCAGAACGGTTCCGCTTCGAAGTCTAGGTCCTGTTGGGGGTAACTGTGGAGGTTTTTCTCCTGCAGCGGATGATGTACCTTCGCCGGGGTGCTGTGTATTGGCACCTCGGGTTAATCCCGCGTCGGCTAAAGATGGAGAGTTTTCCCTCGCTGCTGTTTCTGGTTCCTGCTGAGGTAGAGCAGGATTGTCGGCTGGCATATGATGCGCTGTTCAGTGAAAGGGGGGCTCCTTGCCTCCTTAGGGCCCTTTGCTGTAATTGAGAGGGGGGTTTCTTTAACCGCCTTCGAGTTCCCTCTCAATCCTTTGTCGGTTGATTTCGGCTTACTTTTGCAGCTGGGGGGGCCCTGGGCCGTCTTAACTTCCCCTGGATCTAGTTGAAAAGGGGGCTTATGAGCCGTCTTCGATTTCCTCTTCAACTCCGGATCGTTGACTGCTAGCGTTTGTTCGTCTGGTTGGCTGGAGCTTCAGGCTGTTTTTAGAGCTGTGTCCTGGCTGATCTGTACTCGTCCTTCCGGGAGGTTTTGGATGGTTTTCCACTTCCTTCTTTGGAGTATTTGATAGTATCCCTCGGTGGTGCCTGTGCACTATTTGGGGTGAACGCTTGCCCGCCTGGAGCAGAGGCGCCTAGAGATGGTATCTACCCGAGTGTTGGGGGTGACTTGGCCTGAGTGGCTTCGTCAATGGGACCCCTTCGGTTCGTAGGATTAAGGCTTTTCATGCTTTTATGATCGTTTTGGCTAGATCTAGCTTCCTCAATCCTACCGGCTGCGCCAATTTTGTTATATATTTTTGGGGTAGTCCTATCAATGTATATATATTTGTACTGATGTTGACTCACCACCAACAAGACGGGTATCCAAATGATGAAAAAGCACAAGTTTCTTCGTCAATACACTTTTTATTTGATAAAAGAAACTTTTCTTTCCTTAACGATAACTGCACACTTTTTGTTTGTGAAAAACCTTTCTTTTCTTAAATATAACTGCACACTTTGTATTTTGTGACAAACCTTTCTTTTCTTAAATATAACTGCACAATTTGTATTTTGTGACAAACCGTTCTTTTCTTAGATATAACTGCACACTTTGTATTTTGTGAAAAAACTTTCTTTTCTTAAATATAACTGCACACTTTGTATTTTGTGACTAAACTTTCTTTTCTTAAATATAACTGCACACTTTGTATTTTGTGAAAAAACTTTCTTTTCTTAAATATAACTGCACACTTTGTATTTTGTGAAAAACCTTCCTTCAATATCACCACTACCGACCGGAGCCAAGCGCTAAAATCCTCTCTCAAGAACCGACTGTCGAAAACAGACTAAACAGACTCAATCTCGACTTGGATTTTTCAATCGTAAGTCTTGTTGCTCAGGATAGGAAAGTGCTTAATTAGCATTCCTATCCTGAGAAAATTATTTACCGTTGGACATGTTTAAACATGCCCAGAATTATCGCGACGAACGATGGTTGGAATTGAAATTTAATATTTTCATAAATGTCCAACCATCGTCGTGCTATCTTGCATACATTGTTGCGATCACAATGTATGCAGCTCGCGACAATTCGCTGATAAGAGCTTTTTTCGGTGAAGACTTGATCATTTCAGTCTCACCGACGTAAAATTTTATGCGCCCGATATGTATGTATGTATATATGTACATACATATCGTATTTACGACAAATCTTACTGAATGTAAGATTTGTCGTGGGGCTTTTTTTTTATTGAAACGACTTGGGATGTAACTTAAAACTTTTATTTTTCCCAAGTCGTTTTGTGGGAATATTTTTATTATATGCGAAGGAATTTGAAGAAATTGCTGATGGCAATTTCTTCGCCTTATTTGAAGATAAGCTAACCATGTTTTAAGCATGATTAGCTTATTTCCATTTATGAAAATTAGATATTTTTTAATGATTTTTAGGTATACAACAGCCTTTTCTATAGTAAATTTTTCAAAAAATAATTTTTTACTGTCGCAAGTTTTAAATACGCCGAGGATTGACTTTTCTATAGTAAATTTTTCAAAAAATAATTTTTTACTCTCGCAAATTTTAAATGCGCCGAGGATTGCCTTTTCTATAGTAAATTTTTCAAAAAATAATTTTTTACTATCGCAAATTTTAAATACCCCGAGGATTGCCTTTTCTATAGTCAATTTTTCAAAAAATAATTTTTTACTGTGGCGAATTTTAAATACGCCGAGGATTGCCTTTTCTATAGTAAATTTCTCAAAAAATTATTTTTTACTGTCGCAAATTTTTAATACGCTGAGGATTGCCTTTTCTATAGTGAATTTGTCAAAAAATAAATTTTTACTGTCGCAAATTTTAAATACACCGAGGATTGCCTTTTCTATAGTAAATTTTTCAAAAATAATTGTTTACTGTCGCAAATTTTAAATACGCCGAGGATTGCCTTTTCTATAGTAAATTTTTCAAAAAATAATTTTTTACTGTCGCAAATTTTAAATACGCCGAGGATTGCCTTTTCTATAGTAAATTTTTCAAAAAATAATTTTTTACTGTCGCAAATTTTAAATACGCCGAGGATTGCCTTTTCTATAGTAAATTTTTCAAAAATAATTGTTTACTGTCGCAAATTTTAAATACGCCGAGGATTGCCTTTTCTATAGTAAATTTTTCAAAAAATAATTTTTTACTGTCGCAAATTTTATATACGCCCAGGATTGCCTTTTCTATAGTAAATTTTTCAAAAAATAATTTTTTACTGTCGCAAATTTTAAATACGCTGAGGATTGCCTTTTCTATAGTAAACTTGTCAAAAAATAAATTTTTACTGTGGTAAATTTTAAATATACCGAGGATTGCCTTTTCTATAGTTAATTTGTCAAAAAATAATTTTTTACTGTCGCAAATTTTAAATACGCCGTAGATTACCTTTTCTGTAGTGAATTTTTCAAAATATTATTTTTTATTGTCGCAAATTTGAAATACGCCGAGGATTGTCTTTTCTATAGTAAATTTCTCAAAAAGTTATTTTTTACGGTCGCAAATTTTTAATACGCCGACGATTGCCTTTTCTATAGTGAATTTGTCAAAAAATAAATTTTTACTGTCGCAAATTTTAAATACGCCGAGGATTGCCTTTTCTATAGTAAATTTTTTACTGTCGCAAATTTTAAATACGCCGAGGATTGCCTTTTCCACAGTGAATTTGTCAAAAAATAAATTTTTACTGTCGCAAATTTTAAATACGCCGAGGATTGCCTTTTCTTTAGTAAATTTTTCAAAAAATAATTCTTTACTGTCGCAAATTTTAAATACGCCGAGGATTGCCTTTTCTGTAGTAAATTTTTCAAAAAATAATTTTTTACTGTCGCAAATTTTAAATACGCCGAGGATTGCCTTTTCTATAGTGAATTTGTCAAAATAATATTTTTTACGGTCGCAAATTTTAAATACGCCGAGGATTGCCTTTTCTATAGTAAATTTTTCAAAAAATAATTTTTTACTGTCGCAAATTTTAAATACGCCGAGGATTGCCTTTTCTATAGTAAATTTTTCAAAAAATAATTTTTTACTGTCGCAAATTTTAAATACGCCGAGGATTGCCTTTTCTATAGTAAATTTTTCAAAAATAATTGTTTACTGTCGCAAATTTTAAATACGCCGAGGATTGCCTTTTCTATAGTAAATTTTTCAAAAAATAATTTTTTACTGTCGCAAATTTTAAATACGCCGAGGATTGCCTTTTCTATAGTAAATTTTTCAAAAAATAATTTTTTACTGTCGCAAATTTTAAATACGCCGAGGATTGCCTTTTCTATAGTAAATTTTTCAAAAAATATTTTTTTACTGTCGCGAATTTTATATACGCCGAGGATTGCCTTTTCTATAGTAAATTTTTCAAAAAATAATTTTTTACTGTCGCAAATTTTAAATACGCCGAGGATTGCCTTTTCTATAGTAAATTTTTCAAAAAATAATTGTTTACTGTCGCAAATTTTATATACGCCCAGGATTGCCTTTTCTATAGTAAATTTTTCAAAAAATAATTTTTTACTGTCGCAAATTTTAAATACGCTGAGGATTGCCTTTTCTATAGTAAACTTGTCAAAAAATAAATTTCTACTGTGGTAAATTTTAAATATACCGAGGATTGCCTTTTCTATAGTTAATTTGTCAAAAAATAATTTTTTACTGTCGCAAATTTTAAATACGCCGAGGATTACCTTTTCTGTAGTGAATTTTTCAAAAAATTATTTTTTATTGTCGCAAATTTTAAATACGCCGAGGATTGTCTTTTCCATAGTAAATTTCTCAAAAAGTTATTTTTTACGGTCGCAAATTTTTAATACGCCGACGATTGCCTTTTCTATAGTGAATTTGTCAAAAAATAAATTTTTACTGTCGCAAATTTTAAATACGCCGAGGATTGCCTTTTCTATAGTAAATTTTTTACTGTCGCAAATTTGAAATACGCCGAGGATTGCCTTTTCCACAGTGAATTTGTCAAAAAATAAATTTTTACTGTCGCAAATTTTAAATACGCCGAGGATTGCCTTTTCTATAGTAAATTTTTCAAAAAATAATTTTTTACTGTCGCAAATTTTAAATACGCCGAGGATTGCCTTTTCTATAGTAAATTTTTCAAAAATAATTGTTTACTGTCGCAAATTTTAAATACGCCGAGGATTGCCTTTTCTATAGTAAATTTTTCAAAAATAATTGTTTACTGTCGCAAATTTTAAATACGCCGAGGATTGCCTTTTCTATAGTAAATTTTTCAAAAAATAATTTTTTACTGTCGCAAATTTTAAATACGCCGAGGATTGCCTTTTCTATAGTAAATTTTTCAAAAAATAATTTTTTACTGTCGCAAATTTTAAATACGCCGAGGATTGCCTTTTCTATAGTAAATTTTTCAAAAATAATTGTTTACTGTCGCAAATTTTAAATACGCCGAGGATTGCCTTTTCTATAGTAAATTTTTCAAAAAATAATTTTTTACTGTCGCAAATTTTAAATAAGCCGAGGATTGCCTTTTCTATAGTAAATTTTTCAAAAAATAATTTTTTATTGTCGCAAATTTTAAATACGCCGAGGATTGCCTTTTCTATAGTAAATTTTTCAAAAAATAATTTTTTACTGTCGCAAATTTTAAATACGCCGAGGATTGCCTTTTCTATAGTAAATTTTTCAAAAATAATTGTTTACTGTCGCAAATTTTAAATACGCCGAGGATTGCCTTTTCTATAGTAAATTTTTCAAAAAATAATTTTTTACTGTCGCAAATTTTAAATACGCCGAGGATTGCCTTTTCTATAGTAAATTTTTCAAAAAATAATTTTTTACTGTCGCAAATTTTAAATACGCCGAGGATTGCCTTTTCTATAGTAAATTTTTCAAAAATAATTGTTTACTGTCGCAAATTTTAAATACGCCGAGGATTGCCTTTTCTATAGTAAATTTTTCAAAAAATAATTGTTTACTGTCGCAAATTTTATATACGCCCAGGATTGCCTTTTCTATAGTAAATTTTTCAAAAAATAATTTTTTACTGTCGCAAATTTTAAATACGCTGAAGATTGCCTTTTCTATAGTAAACTTGTCAAAAAATAAATTTTTACTGTGGTAAATTTTAAATATACCGAGGATTGCCTTTTCTATAGTAAATTTTTCAAAAAATAATTGTTTACTGTCGCATATTTAATATACGCCCAGGATTGCCTTTTCTATAGTAAATTTTTCAAAAAATAATTTTTTACTGTCGCAAATTTTAAATACGCCGAGGATTGCCTTTTCTATAGTAAATTTTTCAAAAATAATTGTTTACTGTCGCAAATTTTAAATACGCCGAGGATTGTCTTTTCTATAGTAAATTTCTCAAAAAGTTATTTTTTACGGTCGCAAATTTTTAATACGCCGACGATTGCCTTTTCTATAATGAATTTGTCAAAAAATAAATTTTTACTGTCGCAAATTTTAAATACGCCGAGGATTGCCTTTTCTATAGTAAATTTTTTACTGTCGCAAATTTTAAATACGCCGAGGATTGCCTTTTCCACAGTGAAATTGTCAAAAAATAAATTTTTACTGTCGCAAATTTTAAATACGCCGAGGATTGCCTTTTCTGTAGTAAATTTTTCAAAAAATAATTTTTTACTGTCGGAAATTTTAAATACGCCGAGGATTGCCTTTTCTGTAGTAAATTTTTCAAAAAATAATTTTTTACTGTCGCAAATTTTAAATACGCCGAGGATTGCCTTTTCTATAGTGAATTTGTCAAAATAATATTTTTTACGGTCGCAAATTTTAAATACGCCGAGGATTGCCTTTTCTATAGTGAATTTGTCAAAAAATATTTTTTTACTGTCGCAAATTTTAAATATACCGAGGATTGCCTTTTCTATAGTGAATTTTTCAAAAAATTATTTTTTACTGTCGCAAATTTTAAATACGCCGAGGATTGCCTTTTCTATAGTAAATCTTTCAAAAAATAATTTTTTACTGTCGCAAATTTTAAATACGCCGAGGATTGTCTTTTCTATAGTAAATTTTTCAAAAAATAATTTTTTACTGTCGCAAATTTTAAATACGCCGAGGATTGCCTTTTCTATGGTGAATTTGTCAAAATAATATTTTTTACGGTCGCAAATTTTAAATACGCCGAGGATTGCCTTTTCGATAGTAAATTTTTCAAAAAATAATTTTTTACTGTCGCAAATTTTAAATAAGCCGAGGATTGCCTTTTCTATAGTGAATTTGTCAAAATAATATTTTTTACGGTCGCAAATTTTAAATACGCCGAGGATTGCCTTTTCTATAGTAAATTTTTCAAAAAATAATTTTTTACTGTCGCAAATTTTAAATATGCCGAGGATTGCCTTTTCTATAGTAAATTTTTCAAAATATGATTTTTTACTGTCGCAAGTTTTAAATACGCCGAGGATTGACTTTTCTATAGTAAATTTTTCAAAAAATAATTTTTTACTGTCGCAAATTTTAAATACGCCGAGGATTGCCTTTTCTATAGTAAATTTTTCAAAAAATTATTTTTTACTGTCGCAAATTTTAAATACGCCGAGGATTGCCTTTCTATAGTAAATTTTTCAAAAAATAATTTTTTACTGTCGCAAATTTTAAATACGCCGAGGATTGCCTTTTCTATAGTAAATTTTTCAAAAAATAATTTTTTACTCTCGCAAATTTTAAATGCGCCGAGGATTGCCTTTTCTATAGTAAATTTTTCAAAAAATAATTTTTTACTGTCGCAAATTTTAAATACGCCGAGCATTGCCTTTTCTATAGTCAATTTTTCAAAAAATAATTTTTTACTGTCGCAAATTTTAAATACGCCGAGGATTGCCTTTTCTATAGTAAATTTCTCAAAAAATTATTTTTTACTGTCGCAAATTTTTAATACGCCGACGATTGCCTTTTCTATAGTGAATTTTTCAAAAAATTATTTTTTACTGTCGCAAATTTTAAATACGCCGAGGATTGCCTTTTCTATAGTAAATTTCTCAAAAAATTATTTTTTACGGTCGCAAATTTTTAATACGCCGACGATTGCCTTTTCTATAGTGAATTTGTCAAAAAATAAATTTTTACTGTCGCAAATTTTAAATACGCCGAGGATTGCCTTTTCTATAGTAAGTTTTTTACTGTCGCAAATTTTAAATACGCCGAGGATTGCCCTTTCCACAGTGAATTTGTCAAAAAATAAATTTTTACTGTCGCAAATTTTGAATACGCCGAGGATTGCCTTTTCTATAGTAAATTTTTCAAAAAATAATTTTTTACTGTCGCAAATTTTAAATACGCCGAGGAATGCCTTTTCTGTAGTAAATTTTTCAAAAAATAATTTTTTACTGTCGCAAATTTTAAATACGCCGAGGATTGCCTTTTCCACTGTGAATTTTTCAAAAAATAAATTTTTACTGTCGCAAATTTTAAATACGCCGAGGATTGCCTTTTCTATAGTAAATTTTTCAAAAAATAATTTTTTACTGTCGCAAATTTTAAATATGCCGAGGATTGCCTTTTCTGTAGTAAATTTTCAAAAAATAATTTTTTACTGTCGCAAATTTTAAATACGCCGAGGATTGCCTTTTCTATAGTAAATTTTTCAAAAAATTATTTTTTACTGTCGCAAATTTTACATACGCCGAGGATTGCCTTTTCTATAGTAAATTTTTCAAAAAATAATTTTTTACTGTCGCAAATTTTAAATACGCCGGGGATTGCCTTTTCTATTGTGAATTTGTCAAAATAATATTTTTTACGGTCGCAAATTTTAAATACGCCGAGGATTGCCTTTTCTATAGTAAATTTGTCAAAAAATATTTTTTTACTGTCGCAAATTTTAAATATACCGAGGATTGCCTTTTCTATAGTGAATTTTTCAAAAATTATTTTTTACTGTCGCAAATTTTAAATACGCCGAGGATTGCCTTTTCTATAGTAAATTTTTCAAAAAATTATTTTTTGCTGTCGCAAATTTTAAATACGCCGAGGATTGCCTTTTCTATAGTAAATTTTTCAAAAAATAATTTTTTACTGTCGCAAATTTTAAATACGCCGAGGATTGTCTTTTCTATAGTAAATTTTTCAAAAATAATTTTTTACTGTCGCAAATTTTAAATACGCCGAGGATTGCCTTTTCTATGGTGAATTTGTCAAAATAATATTTTTTACGGTCGCAAATTTTAAATACGCCGAGGATTGCCTTTTCGATAGTAAATTTTTCAAAAAATAATTTTTTACTGTCGCAAATTTTAAATAAGCCGAGGATTGCCTTTTCTATAGTGAATTTGTCAAAATAATATTTTTTACGGTCGCAAATTTTAAATACGCCGAGGATTGCCTTTTCTATAGTAAATTTTTCAAAAAATAATTTTTTACTGTCGCAAATTTTAAATATGCCGAGGATTGCCTTTTCTATAGTAAATTTTTCAAAATATGATTTTTTACTGTCGCAAGTTTTAAATACGCCGAGGATTGACTTTTCTATAGTAAATTTTTCAAAAAATAATTTTTTACTGTCGCAAATTTTAAATACGCCGAGGATTGCCTTTTCTATAGTAAATTTTTCAAAAAATTATTTTTTACTGTCGCAAATTTTAAATACGCCGAGGATTGCCTTTCTATAGTAAATTTTTCAAAAAATAATTTTTTACTGTCGCAAATTTTAAATACGCCGAGGATTGCCTTTTCTATAGTAAATTTTTCAAAAAATAATTTTTTACTCTCGCAAATTTTAAATACGCCGAGGATTGCCTTTTCTATAGTAAATTTTTCAAAAAATTATTTTTTGCTGTCGCAAATTTTAAATACGCCGAGGATTGCCTTTTCTATAGTAAATTTTTCAAAAAATAATTTTTTACTGTCGCAAATTTTAAATACGCCGAGGATTGCCTTTTCTATAGTAAATTTTTCAAAAAATTATTTTTTACTATCGCAAATTTTAAATACGCCGAGGATTGCCTTTTCTATAGTGAATTTGTCAAAATAATATTTTTTACGGTCGCAAATTTTAAATACGCCGAGGATTGCCTTTTCTATAGTGAATTTGTCAAAAAATATTTTTTTACTGTCGCAAATTTTAAATATACCGAGGATTGCCTTTTCTATAGTGAATTTTTCAAAAAATTATTTTTTACTGTCGCAAATTTTAAATACGCCGAGTATTGCCTTTTCTATAGTAAATTTTTCAAAAAATTATTTTTTGCTGTCGCAAATTTTAAATACGCCGAGGATTGCCTTTTCTATAGTAAATCTTTCAAAAAATAATTTTTTACTGTCGCAAATTTTAAATACGCCGAGGATTGTCTTTTCTATAGGAAATTTTTCAAAAAATAATTTTTTACTGTCGCAAATTTTAAATACGCCGAGGATTGCCTTTTCTATAGTGAATTTGTCAAAATAATATTTTTTACGGTCGCAAATTTTAAATACGCCGAGGATTGCCTTTTCTATAGTAAATTTTTCAAAAAATAATTTTTTACTGTCGCAAATTTTAAATACGCCGAGGATTGCCTTTTCTATAGTGAATTTGTCAAAAAGTAAATTTTTACTGTCGCAAATTTTAAATACGCCGGGGATTGCCTTTTCTATAGTAAATTTTTCAAAAAATAGTTTTTTACTGTCGCAAGTTTTAAATACGCCGAGGATTGACTCTTCTATAGTAAATTTTTCAAAAAATAATTTTTTACTGTCGCAAATTTTAAATACGCCGAGGATTGCCTTTTCTATAGTGAATTTGTCAAAATAATATTTTTTACGGTCGCAAATTTTTAATACGCCGAGGATTGCCTTTTCTATAGTAAATTTTTCAAAAAATAATTTTTTACTGTCGCAAATTTTAAGTAAGCCGAGGATTGCCTTTTCTATAGTGAATTTGTCAAAATAATATTTTTTACGGTCGCAAATTTTAAATACGCCGAGGATTGCCTTTTCTATAGTAAATTTTTCAAAAAATAATTTTTTACTGTCGCAAATTTTAAATACGCCGAGGATTGCCTTTTCTATAGTAAATCTTTCAAAAAATAAGTTTTTACTGTCGCAAATTTTAAATACGCCGAGGATTATCTTTTCTATAGGAAATTTTTCAAAAAATAATTTTTTACTGTCGCAAATTTTAAATACGCCGAGGATTGCCTTTTCTATAGTGAATTTGTCAAAATAATATTTTTTACGGTCGCAAATTTTAAATACGCCGAGGATTGCCTTTTCTATAGTGAATTTGTCAAAAAATATTTTTTTACTGTCGCAAATTTTAAATATACCGAGGATTGCCTTTTCTATAGTGAATTTTTCAAAAAATTATTTTTTACTGTCGCAAATTTTAAATACGCCGAGTATTGCCTTTTCTATAGTAAATTTTTCAAAAAATTATTTTTTGCTGTCGCAAATTTTAAATACGCCGAGGATTGCCTTTTCTATAGTAAATCTTTCAAAAAATAATTTTTTACTGTCGCAAATTTTAAATACGCCGAGGATTGTCTTTTCTATAGGAAATTTTTCAAAAAATAATTTTTTACTGTCGCAAATTTTAAATACGCCGAGGATTGCTTTTCTATAGTAAATTTTTCAAAAAATAAGTTTTTACTGTCGCAAATTTTAAATACGCCGAGGATTGCCTTTTCTATAGTAAATTTTTCAAAAATAATTGTTTACTGTCGCAAATTTTAAATACGCCGAGGATTGCCTTTTCTATAGTAAATTTTTCAAAAAATAATTTTTTTACTGTCGCAAATTTTAAATACGCCGAGGATTGCCTTTTCTATAGTAAATTTTTCAAAAAATAATTGTTTACTGTCGCAAATTTTATATACGCCCAGGATTGCCTTTTCTATAGTAAATTTTTCAAAAAATAATTTTTTACTGTCGCAAATTTTAAATACGCTGAGGATTGCCTTTTCTATAGTAAACTTGTCAAAAAATAAATTTTTACTGTGGTAAATTTTAAATATACCGAGGATTGCCTTTTCTATAGTTAATTTGTCAAAAAATAATTTTTTACTGTCGCAAATTTTAAATACGCCGAGGATTACCTTTTCTGTAGTGAATTTTTCAAAAAATTATTTTTTATTGTCGCAAATTTGAAATACGCCGAGGATTGTCTTTTCTATAGTAAATTTCTCAAAAAGTTATTTTTTACGGTCGCAAATTTTTAATACGCCGACGATTGCCTTTTCTATAGTGAATTTGTCAAAAAATAAATTTTTACTGTCGCAAATTTTAAATACACCGAGGATTGCCTTTTCTATAGTAAATTTTTCAAAAATAATTGTTTACTGTCGCAAATTTTAAATACGCCGAGGATTGCCTTTTCTATAGTAAATTTTTCAAAAAATAATTTTTTACTGTCGCAAATTTTAAATACGCCGAGGATTGCCTTTTCTATAGTAAATTTTTCAAAAAATAATTTTTTACTGTCGCAAATTTTAAATACGCCGAGGATTGCCTTTTCTATAGTAAACTTTTCAAAAATAATTGTTTACTGTCGCAAATTTTAAATACGCCGAGGATTGCCTTTTCTATAGTAAATTTTTCAAAAAATAATTTTTTACTGTCGCAAATTTTAAATACGCCGAGGATTGCCTTTTCTATAGTAAATTTTTCAAAAAATAATTTTTTACTGTCGCGAATTTTATATACGCCGAGGATTACCTTTTCTATAGTAAATTTTTCAAAAAATAATTTTTTACTCTCGCAAATTTTAAATACGCCGAGGATTGCCTTTTCTATAGTAAATTTTTCAAAAAATAATTGTTTACTGTCGCAAATTTTATATACGCCCAGGATTGTCTTTTCTATAGTAAATTTTTCAAAAAATAATTTTTTACTGTCGCAAATTTTAAATACGCCGAGGATTGCCTTTTCTATAGTAAATTTTTCAAAAAATAATTTTTTACTGTCGCAAATTTTAAATACGCCGAGGATTGCCTTTTCTGTAGTAAATTTTTCAAAAAATAATTTTTTACTGTCGCAAATTTTAAATACGCCGAGGATTGCCCTTTCCACTGTGAATTTTTCAAAAAATAAATTTTTACTGTCGCAAATTTTAAATACGCCGAGGATTGCCTTTTCTATAGTAAATTTTTCAAAAAATAATTTTTTACTGTCGCAAATTTTAAATATGCCGAGGATTGCTTTTTCTGTAGTAAATTTTTCCAAAAATAATTTTTTACTGTCGCAAATTTTAAATACGCCGAGGATTGCCTTTTCTATAGTAAATTTTTCAAAAAATTATTTTTTACTGTCGCAAATTTTACATACGCCGAGGATTGCCTTTTCTATAGTAAATTTTTCAAAAAATATTTTTTTACTGTCGCAAATTTTAAATACGCCGGGGATTGCCTTTTCTATTGTGAATTTGTCAAAATAATATTTTTTACGGTCGCAAATTTTAAATACGCCGAGGATTGCCTTTTCTATAGTAAATTTGTCAAAAAATATTTTTTTACTGTCGCAAATTTTAAATATACCGAGGATTGCCTTTTCTATAGTGAATTTTTCAAAAAATTATTTTTTACTGTCGCAAATTTTAAATACGCCGAGGATTGCCTTTTCTATAGTAAATTTTTCAAAAAATTATTTTTTGCTGTCGCAAATTTTAAATACGCCGAGGATTGCCTTTTCTATAGTAAATTTTTCAAAAAATAATTTTTTACTGTCGCAAATTTTAAATACGCCGAGGATTGCCTTTTCTATAGTAAATTTTTCAAAAAATTATTTTTTACTATCGCAAATTTTAAATACGCCGAGGATTGCCTTTTCTATAGTGAATTTGTCAAAATAATATTTTTTACGGTCGCAAATTTTAAATACGCCGAGGATTGCCTTTTCTATAGTGAATTTGTCAAAAAATATTTTTTTACTGTCGCAAATTTTAAATATACCGAGGATTGCCTTTTCTATAGTGAATTTTTCAAAAAATTATTTTTTACTGTCGCAAATTTTAAATACGCCGATTATTGCCTTTTCTATAGTAAATTTTTCAAAAAATTATTTTTTGCTGTCGCAAATTTTAAATACGCCGAGGATTGCCTTTTCTATAGTAAATCTTTCAAAAAATAATTTTTTACTGTCGCAAATTTTAAATACGCCGAGGATTGTCTTTTCTATAGGAAATTTTTCAAAAAATAATTTTTTACTGTCGCAAATTTTAAATACGCCGAGGATTGCCTTTTCTATAGTGAATTTGTCAAAATAATATTTTTTACGGTCGCAAATTTTAAATACGCCGAGGATTGCCTTTTCTATATTAAGTTTTTCAAAAAATAATTTTTTACTGTCGCAAATTTTAAATAAGCCGAGGATTGCCTTTTCTATAGTGAATTTGTCAAAATAATATTTTTTACGGTCGCAAATTTTAAATACGCCGAGGATTGCCTTTTCTATAGTAAATTTTTCAAAAAATAATTTTTTACTGTCGCAAATTTTAAATACGCCGAGGATTGCCTTTTCTATAGTGAATTTGTCAAAAAGTAAATTTTTACTGTCGCAAATTTTAAATACGCCGAGGATTGTCTTTTCTATAGGAAATTTTTCAAAAAATAATTTTTTACTGTCGCAAATTTTAAATACGCCGAGGATTGCCTTTTCTATAGTGAATTTGTCAAAATAATATTTTTTACGGTCGCAAATTTTAAATACGCCGAGGATTGCCTTTTCTATAGTAAATTTTTCAAAAAATAATTTTTTACTGTCGCAAATTTTAAATACGCCGAGGATTGCCTTTTCTATAGTGAATTTGTCAAAAAGTAAATTTTTACTGTCGCAAATTTTAAATACGCCGGGGATTGCCTTTTCTATAGTAAATTTTTCAAAAAATAGTTTTTTACTGTCGCAAGTTTTAAATACGCCGAGGATTGACTCTTCTATAGTAAATTTTTCAAAAAATAATTTTTTACTGTCGCAAATTTTAAATACGCCGAGGATTGCCTTTTCTATAGTGAATTTGTCAAAATAATATTTTTTACGGTCGCAAATTTTTAATACGCCGAGGATTGCCTTTTCTATAGTAAATTTTTCAAAAAATAATTTTTTACTGTCGCAAATTTTAAGTAAGCCGAGGATTGCCTTTTCTATAGTGAATTTGTCAAAATAATATTTTTTACGGTCGCAAATTTTAAATACGCCGAGGATTGCCTTTTCTATAGTAAATTTTTCAAAAAATAATTTTTTACTGTCGCAAATTTTAAATACGCCGAGGATTGCCTTTTCTATAGTAAATCTTTCAAAAAATAAGTTTTTACTGTCGCAAATTTTAAATACGCCGAGGATTATCTTTTCTATAGGAAATTTTTCAAAAAATAATTTTTTACTGTCGCAAATTTTAAATACGCCGAGGATTGCCTTTTCTATAGTGAATTTGTCAAAATAATATTTTTTACGGTCGCAAATTTTAAATACGCCGAGGATTGCCTTTTCTATAGTGAATTTGTCAAAAAATATTTTTTTACTGTCGCAAATTTTAAATATACCGAGGATTGCCTTTTCTATAGTGAATTTTTCAAAAAATTATTTTTTACTGTCGCAAATTTTAAATACGCCGAGTATTGCCTTTTCTATAGTAAATTTTTCAAAAAATTATTTTTTGCTGTCGCAAATTTTAAATACGCCGAGGATTGCCTTTTCTATAGTAAATCTTTCAAAAAATAATTTTTTACTGTCGCAAATTTTAAATACGCCGAGGATTGTCTTTTCTATAGGAAATTTTTCAAAAAATAATTTTTTACTGTCGCAAATTTTAAATACGCCGAGGATTGCTTTTCTATAGTAAATTTTTCAAAAAATAAGTTTTTACTGTCGCAAATTTTAAATACGCCGAGGATTGCCTTTTCTATAGTAAATTTTTCAAAAATAATTGTTTACTGTCGCAAATTTTAAATACGCCGAGGATTGCCTTTTCTATAGTAAATTTTTCAAAAAATAATTTTTTACTGTCGCAAATTTTAAATACGCCGAGGATTGCCTTTTCTATAGTAAATTTTTCAAAAAATAATTGTTTACTGTCGCAAATTTTATATACGCCCAGGATTGCCTTTTCTATAGTAAATTTTTCAAAAAATAATTTTTTACTGTCGCAAATTTTAAATACGCTGAGGATTGCCTTTTCTATAGTAAACTTGTCAAAAAATAAATTTTTACTGTGGTAAATTTTAAATATACCGAGGATTGCCTTTTCTATAGTTAATTTGTCAAAAAATAATTTTTTACTGTCGCAAATTTTAAATACGCCGAGGATTACCTTTTCTGTAGTGAATTTTTCAAAAAATTATTTTTTATTGTCGCAAATTTGAAATACGCCGAGGATTGTCTTTTCTATAGTAAATTTCTCAAAAAGTTATTTTTTACGGTCGCAAATTTTTAATACGCCGACGATTGCCTTTTCTATAGTGAATTTGTCAAAAAATAAATTTTTACTGTCGCAAATTTTAAATACACCGAGGATTGCCTTTTCTATAGTAAATTTTTCAAAAATAATTGTTTACTGTCGCAAATTTTAAATACGCCGAGGATTGCCTTTTCTATAGTAAATTTTTCAAAAAATAATTTTTTACTGTCGCAAATTTTAAATACGCCGAGGATTGCCTTTTCTATAGTAAATTTTTCAAAAAATAATTTTTTACTGTCGCAAATTTTAAATACGCCGAGGATTGCCTTTTCTATAGTAAACTTTTCAAAAATAATTGTTTACTGTCGCAAATTTTAAATACGCCGAGGATTGCCTTTTCTATAGTAAATTTTTCAAAAAATAATTTTTTACTGTCGCAAATTTTAAATACGCCGAGGATTGCCTTTTCTATAGTAAATTTTTCAAAAAATAATTTTTTACTGTCGCGAATTTTATATACGCCGAGGATTACCTTTTCTATAGTAAATTTTTCAAAAAATAATTTTTTACTCTCGCAAATTTTAAATACGCCGAGGATTGCCTTTTCTATAGTAAATTTTTCAAAAAATAATTGTTTACTGTCGCAAATTTTATATACGCCCAGGATTGTCTTTTCTATAGTAAATTTTTCAAAAAATAATTTTTTACTGTCGCAAATTTTAAATACGCCGAGGATTGCCTTTTCTATAGTAAATTTTTCAAAAAATAATTTTTTACTGTCGCAAATTTTAAATACGCCGAGGATTGCCTTTTCTGTAGTAAATTTTTCAAAAAATAATTTTTTACTGTCGCAAATTTTAAATACGCCGAGGATTGCCCTTTCCACTGTGAATTTTTCAAAAAATAAATTTTTACTGTCGCAAATTTTAAATACGCCGAGGATTGCCTTTTCTATAGTAAATTTTTCAAAAAATAATTTTTTACTGTCGCAAATTTTAAATATGCCGAGGATTGCTTTTTCTGTAGTAAATTTTTCCAAAAATAATTTTTTACTGTCGCAAATTTTAAATACGCCGAGGATTGCCTTTTCTATAGTAAATTTTTCAAAAAATTATTTTTTACTGTCGCAAATTTTACATACGCCGAGGATTGCCTTTTCTATAGTAAATTTTTCAAAAAATAATTTTTTACTGTCGCAAATTTTAAATACGCCGGGGATTGCCTTTTCTATTGTGAATTTGTCAAAATAATATTTTTTACGGTCGCAAATTTTAAATACGCCGAGGATTGCCTTTTCTATAGTAAATTTGTCAAAAAATATTTTTTTACTGTCGCAAATTTTAAATATACCGAGGATTGCCTTTTCTATAGTGAATTTTTCAAAAAATTATTTTTTACTGTCGCAAATTTTAAATACGCCGAGGATTGCCTTTTCTATAGTAAATTTTTCAAAAAATTATTTTTTGCTGTCGCAAATTTTAAATACGCCGAGGATTGCCTTTTCTATAGTAAATTTTTCAAAAAATAATTTTTTACTGTCGCAAATTTTAAATACGCCGAGGATTGCCTTTTCTATAGTAAATTTTTCAAAAAATTATTTTTTACTATCGCAAATTTTAAATACGCCGAGGATTGCCTTTTCTATAGTGAATTTGTCAAAATAATATTTTTTACGGTCGCAAATTTTAAATACGCCGAGGATTGCCTTTTCTATAGTGAATTTGTCAAAAAATATTTTTTTACTGTCGCAAATTTTAAATATACCGAGGATTGCCTTTTCTATAGTGAATTTTTCAAAAAATTATTTTTTACTGTCGCAAATTTTAAATACGCCGATTATTGCCTTTTCTATAGTAAATTTTTCAAAAAATTATTTTTTGCTGTCGCAAATTTTAAATACGCCGAGGATTGCCTTTTCTATAGTAAATCTTTCAAAAAATAATTTTTTACTGTCGCAAATTTTAAATACGCCGAGGATTGTCTTTTCTATAGGAAATTTTTCAAAAAATAATTTTTTACTGTCGCAAATTTTAAATACGCCGAGGATTGCCTTTTCTATAGTGAATTTGTCAAAATAATATTTTTTACGGTCGCAAATTTTAAATACGCCGAGGATTGCCTTTTCTATATTAAGTTTTTCAAAAAATAATTTTTTACTGTCGCAAATTTTAAATAAGCCGAGGATTGCCTTTTCTATAGTGAATTTGTCAAAATAATATTTTTTACGGTCGCAAATTTTAAATACGCCGAGGATTGCCTTTTCTATAGTAAATTTTTCAAAAAATAATTTTTTACTGTCGCAAATTTTAAATACGCCGAGGATTGCCTTTTCTATAGTGAATTTGTCACAAAATAAATTTTTACTGTCGCAAATTTTAAATACGCCGGGGATTGCCCTTTCTATAGTAAATTTTTCAAAAAATAATTTTTTACTGTCGCAAGTTTTAAATACGCCGAGGATTGACTCTTCTATAGTAAATTTTTCAAAAAATAATTTTTTACTGTCGCAAATTTTAAATACGCCGAGGATTGCCTTTTCTATAGTAAATTTTTCAAAAAATAATTTTTTACTATCGCAAATTTTAAATACGCCGAGGATTGCCTTTTCTATAGTGAATTTGTCAAAATAATATTTTTTACGGTCGCAAATTTTTAATACGCCGAGGATTGCCTTTTCTATAGTAAATTTTTCAAAAAATAATTTTTTACTGTCGCAAATTTTAAGTAAGCCGAGGATTGCCTTTTCTATAGTGAATTTGTCAAAATAATATTTTTTACGGTCGCAAATTTTAAATACGCCGAGGATTGCCTTTTCTATAGTAAATTTTTCAAAAAATAATTTTTTACTGTCGCAAATTTTAAATACGCCGAGGATTGCCTTTTCTATAGTAAATCTTTCAAAAAATAATTTTTTACTGTCGCAAATTTTAAATACGCCGAGGATTGTCTTTTCTATAGGAAATTTTTCAAAAAATAATTTTTTACTGTCGCAAATTTTAAATACGCCGAGGATTGCCTTTTCTATATTGAATTTGTCAAAATAATATTTTTTACGGTCGCAAATTTTAAATACGCCGAGGATTGCCTTTTCTATAGTGAATTTGTCAAAAAATATTTTTTTACTGTCGCAAATTTTAAATATACCGAGGATTGCCTTTTCTATAGTGAATTTTTCAAAAAATTATTTTTTACTGTCGCAAATTTTAAATACGCCGAGTATTGCCTTTTCTATAGTAAATTTTTCAAAAAATTATTTTTTGCTGTCGCAAATTTTAAATACGCCGAGGATTGCCTTTTCTATAGTAAATCTTTCAAAAAATAATTTTTTACTGTCGCAAATTTTAAATACGCCGAGGATTGTCTTTTCTATAGGAAATTTTTCAAAAAATAATTTTTTACTGTCGCAAATTTTAAATACGCCGAGGATTGCCTTTTCTATAGTAAATTTTTCAAAAAATAAGTTTTTACTGTCGCAGATTTTAAATACGCCGAGGATTGCCTTTTCTATAGTAAATTTTTCAAAAATAATTGTTTACTGTCGCAAATTTTAAATACGCCGAGGATTGCCTTTTCTATAGTAAATTTTTCAAAAAATAATTTTTTACTGTCGCAAATTTTAAATACGCCGAGGATTGCCTTTTCTATAGTAAATTTTTCAAAAAATAATTGTTTACTGTCGCAAATTTTATATACGCCCAGGATTGCCTTTTCTATAGTAAATTTTTCAAAAAATAATTTTTTACTGTCGCAAATTTTAAATACGCTGAGGATTCCCTTTTCTATAGTAAACTTGTAAAAAAAAAAATTTTTACTGTGGTAAATTTTAAATATACCGAGGATTGCCTTTTCTATAGTTAATTTGTCAAAAAATAATTTTTTACTGTCGCAAATTTTAAATACGCCGAGGATTACCTTTTCTGTAGTGAATTTTTCAAAAAATTATTTTTTATTGTCGCAAATTTGAAATACGCCGAGGATTGTCTTTTCTATAGTAAATTTCTCAAAAAGTTATTTTTTACGGTCGCAAATTTTTAATACGCCGACGATTGCCTTTTCTATAGTGAATTTGTCAAAAAATAAATTTTTACTGTCGCAAATTTTAAATACACCGAGGATTGCCTTTTCTATAGTAAATTTTTCAAAAATAATTGTTTACTGTCGCAAATTTTAAATACGCCGAGGATTGCCTTTTCTATAGTAAATTTTTCAAAAAATAATTTTTTACTGTCGCAAATTTTAAATACGCCGAGGATTGCCTTTTCTATAGTAAATTTTTCAAAAAATAATTTTTTACTGTCGCAAATTTTAAATACGCCGAGGATTGCCTTTTCTATAGTAAATTTTTCAAAAATAATTGTTTACTGTCGCAAATTTTAAATACGCCGAGGATTGCCTTTTCTATAGTAAATTTTTCAAAAAATAATTTTTTACTGTCGCAAATTTTAAATACGCCGAGGATTGCCTTTTCTATAGTAAATTTTTCAAAAAATAATTTTTTACTGTCGCAAATTTTAAATACGCCGAGGATTGCCTTTTCTATAGTAAATTTTTCAAAAAATAATATTTTACTGTCGCGAATTTTATATACGCCGAGGATTGCCTTTTCTATAGTAAATTTTTCAAAAAATAATTTTTTACTGTCGCAAATTTTAAATACGCCGAGAATTGCCTTTTCTATAGTAAATTTTTCAAAAAATAATTGTTTACTGTCGCAAATTTTATATACGCCCAGGATTGCCTTTTCTATAGTAAATTTTTCAAAAAATAATTTTTTACTGTCGCAAATTTTAAATACGCTGAGGATAGCCTTTTCTATAGTAAACTTGTCAAAAAATAAATTTTTACTGTGGTAAATTTTAAATATACCGAGGATTGCCTTTTCTATAGTTAATTTGTCAAAAAATAATTTTTTACTGTCGCAAATTTTAAATACGCCGAGGATTACCTTTTCTGTAGTGAATTTTTCAAAAAATTAATTTTTATTGTCGCAAATTTGAAATACGCCGAGTATTGTCTTTTCTATAGTAAATTTCTCAAAAAGTTATTTTTTACGGTCGCAAATTTTTAATACGCCGACGATTGCCTTTTCTATAGTGAATTTGTCAAAAAATAAATTTTTACTGTCGCAAATTTTAAATACGCCGAGGATTGCCTTTTCTATAGTAAATTTTTTACTGTCGCAAATTTTAAATACGCCGAGGATTGCCTTTTCCACAGTGAATTTGTCAAAAAATAAATTTTTACTGTCGCAAATTTTAAATACGCCGAGGATTGCCTTTTCTATAGTAAATTTTTCAAAAAATAATTTTTTACTGTCGCAAATTTTAAATACGCCGAGGATTGCCTTTTCTGTAGTAAATTTTTCAAAAAATAATTTTTTACTGTCGCAAATTTTAAATACGCCGAGGATTGCCTTTTCTATAGTGAATTTGTCAAAATAATATTTTTTACGGTCGCAAATTTTAAATACGCCGAGGATTGCCTTTTCTATAGTGAATTTGTCAAAAAATAAATTTTTACTGTCGCAAATTTTAAATACACCGAGGATTGCCTTTTCTATAGTAAATTTTTCAAAAATAATTGTTTACTGTCGCAAATTTTAAATACGCCGAGGATTGCCTTTTCTATAGTAAATTTTTCAAAAAATAATTTTTTACTGTCGCAAATTTTAAATACGCCGAGGATTTCCTTTTCTATAATAAATTTTTCAAAAAATAATTTTTTACTGTCGCAAATTTTAAATACGCCGAGGATTGCCTTTTCTATAGTAAATTTTTCAAAAATAATTGTTTACTGTCGCAAATTTTAAATACGCCGAGGATTGCCTTTTCTATAGTAAATTTTTCAAAAAATAATTTTTTACTGTCGCAAATTTTAAATACGCCGAGGATTGCCTTTTCTATAGTAAATTTTTCAAAAAATAATTTTTTACTGTCGCAAAGTTTAAATACGCCGAGGATTGCCTTTTCTATAGTAAATTTTTCAAAAAATAATTTTTTACTGTCGCGAATTTTATATACGCCGAGGATTACCTTTTCTATAGTAAATTTTTCAAAAAATAATTTTTTACTGTCGCAAATTTTAAATACGCCGAGGATTGCCTTTTCTATAGTAAATTTTTCAAAAAATAATTGTTTACTGTCGCAAATTTTATATACGCCCAGGATTGCCTTTTCTATAGTAAATTTTTTACTGTCGCAAATTTTAAATACGCCGAGGATTGCCTTTTCCACAGTGAATTTGTCAAAAAATAAATTTTTACTGTCGCAAATTTTAAATACGCCGAGGATTGCCTTTTCTATAGTAAATTTTTCAAAAAATAATTTTTTACTGTCGCAAATTTTAAATACGCCGAGGATTGCCTTTTCTGTAGTAAATTTTTCAAAAAATAATTTTTTACTGTCGCAAATTTTAAATACGCCGAGGATTGCCTTTTCTATAGTGAATTTGTCAAAATAATATTTTTTACGGTCGCAAATTTTAAATACGCCGAGGATTGCCTTTTCTATAGTGAATTTGTCAAAAAATAAATTTTTACTGTCGCAAATTTTAAATACACCGAGGATTGCCTTTTCTATAGTAAATTTTTCAAAAAATAATTTTTTACTGTCGCAAAGTTTAAATACGCCGAGGATTGCCTTTTCTGTAGTGAATTTTTCAAAAAATTATTTTTTATTGTCGCAAATTTGAAATACGCCGAGTATTGTCTTTTCTATAGTAAATTTCTCAAAAAGTTATTTTTTACGGTCGCAAATTTTTAATACGCCGACGATTGCCTTTTCTATACTGAATTTGTCAAAAAATAAATTTTTACTGTCGCAAATTTTAAATACGCCGAGGATTGCCTTTTCTATAGTAAATTTTTTACTGTCGCAAATTTTAAATACGCCGAGGATTGCCTTTTCCACAGTGAATTTGTCAAAAAATAAATTTTTACTGTCGCAAATTTTAAATACGCCGAGGATTGCCTTTTCTATAGTAAATTTTTCAAAAAATAATTTTTTACTGTCGCAAATTTTAAATACGCCGAGGATTGCCTTTTCTGTAGTAAATTTTTCAAAAAATAATTTTTTACTGTCGCAAATTTTAAATACGCCGAGGATTGCCTTTTCTATAGTGAATTTGTCAAAATAATATTTTTTACGGTCGCAAATTTTAAATACGCCGAGGATTGCCTTTTCTATAGTGAATTTGTCAAAAAATAAATTTTTACTGTCGCAAATTTTAAATACACCGAGGATTGCCTTTTCTATAGTAAATTTTTCAAAAAATAATTTTTTACTGTCGCAAATTTTAAATACGCTGAGGATTGCCTTTTCTATAGTAAACTTGTCAAAAAATAAATTTTTACTGTGGTAAATTTTAAATATACCGAGGATTGCCTTTTCTATAGTTAATTTGTCAAAAAATAATTTTTTACTGTCGCAAATTTTAAGTACGCCGAGGATTACCTTTTCTGTAGTGAATTTTTCAAAAAATTATTTTTTATTGTCGCAAATTTGAAATACGCCGAGGATTGTCTTTTCTATAGTAAATTTCTCAAAAAGTTATTTTTTACGGTCGCAAATTTTAAATACGCCGAGGATTGCCTTTTCCACAGTGAATTTGTCAAAAAATAAATTTTTACTGTCGCAAATTTTAAATACGCCGAGGATTGCCTTTTCTATAGTAAATTTTTCAAAAAAATAATTTTTTACTGTCGGAAATTTTAAATACGCCGAGGATTGCCTTTTCTGTAGTAAATTTTTCAAAAAATAATTTTTACTGTCGCAAATTTTAAATACGCCGAGGATTGCCTTTTCTATAGTGAATTTGTCAAAATAATATTTTTTACGGTCGCAAATTTTAAATACGCCGAGGATTGCCTTTTCTATAGTGAATTTTTCAAAAAATATTTTTTTACTGTCGCAAATTTTAAATATACCGAGGATTGCCTTTTCTATAGTGAATTTTTCAAAAAATTATTTTTTACTGTCGCAAATTTTAAATACGCCGAGGATTGCCTTTTCTATAGTAAATCTTTCAAAAAATAATTTTTTACTGTCGCAAATTTTAAATACGCCGAGGATTGTCTTTTCTATAGTAAATTTTTCAAAAAATAATTTTTTACTGTCGCAAATTTTAAATACGCCGAGGATTGCCTTTTCTATGGTGAATTTGTCAAAATAATATTTTTTACGGTCGCAAATTTTAAATACGCCGAGGATTGCCTTTTCTATAGTAAATTTTTCAAAAAATAATTTTTTACTGTCTCAAATTTTAAATAAGCCGAGGATTGCCTTTTCTATAGTGAATTTGTCAAAATAATATTTTTTACGGTCGCAAATTTTAAATACGCCGAGGATTGCCTTTTCTATAGTAAATTTTTCAAAAAATAATTTTTTACTGTCGCAAATTTCAAATATGCCGAGGATTGCCTTTTCTATAGTAAATTTTTCAAAATATGATTTTTTACTGTCGCAAGTTTTAAATACGCCGAGGATTGACTTTTCTATAGTAAATTTTTCAAAAAATAATTTTTTACTGTCGCAAATTTTAAATACGCCGAGGATTGCCTTTTCTATAGTAAATTTTTCAAAAAATTATTTTTTACTGTCGCAAATTTTAAATACGCCGAGGATTGCCTTTCTATAGTAAATTTTTCAAAAAATAATTTTTTACTGTCGCAAATTTTAAATACGCCGAGGATTGCCTTTTCTATAGTAAATTTTTCAAAAAATAATTTTTTACTCTCGCAAATTTTAAATGCGCCGAGGATTGCCTTTTCTATAGTAAATTTTTCAAAAAATAATTTTTTACTGTCGCAAATTTTAAATACGCCGAGGATTGCCTTTTCTATAGTCAATTTTTCAAAAAATAATTTTTTACTGTCGCAAATTTTAAATACGCCGAGGATTGCCTTTTCTATAGTAAATTTCTCAAAAAATTATTTTTTACTGTCGCAAATTTTTAATACGCCGAGGATTGCCTTTTCTATAGTGAATTTGTCAAAATAATATTTTTTACGATCGCAAATTTTAAATACGCCGAGGATTGCCTTTTCTATAGTGAATTTGTCAAAAAATATTTTTTTACTGTCGCAAATTTTAAATATACCGAGGATTACCTTTTCTATAGTGAATTTTTCAAAAAATTATTTTTTACTGTCGCAAATTTTAAATACGCTGAGGATTGCCTTTTCTATAGTAAATTTCTCAAAAAATTATTTTTTACGGTCGCAAATTTTTAATACGCCGACGATTGCCTTTTCTATAGTGAATTTGTCAAAAAATAATTTTTTACTGTCGCAAATTTTAAATACACCGAGGATTGCCTTTTCTATAGTAAATTTTTTACTGTCGCAAATTTTAAATACGCCGAGGATTGCCTTTTCCAAAGTGAATTTGTCAAAAAATAAATTTTTACTGTCGCAAATTTTAAATACGCCGAGGATTGCCTTTTCTTAGTAAATTTTTCAAAAAATAATTTTTTACTGTCGCAAATTTTAAATACGCCGAGGATTGCCTTTTCTGTAGTAAATTTTTCAAAAAATAATTTTTTACTGTCGCAAATTTTAAATACGCCGAGGATTGCCTTTTCCACTGTGAATTTGTCAAAAAATAAATTTTTACTGTCGCAGATTTTAAATACGCCGAGGATTGCCTTTTCTATAGTAAATTTTTCAAAAAATAATTTTTTACTGTCGCAAATTTTAAATATGCCGAGGATTGCCTTTTCTGTAGAAAATTTTTCAAAAAATAATTTTTTACTGTCGCAAATTTTAAATACGCCGAGGATTGCCTTTTCTATAGTAAATTTTTCAAAAAATTATTTTTTGCTGTCGCAAATTTTAAATACGCCGAGGATTGCCTTTTCTATAGTAAATTTTTCAAAAAATAATTTTTTACTGTCGCAAATTTTAAATACGCCGAGGATTGCCTTTTCTATAGTAAATTTTTCAAAA
The DNA here is from genome assembly GCA_963924295.1 of Dioctria rufipes. Lineage (NCBI taxonomy): Eukaryota > Metazoa > Arthropoda > Insecta > Diptera > Asilidae > Dioctria > Dioctria rufipes. The sequence continues at coordinate 57,104 of CAWUPM010000755.1, forward strand.
AATTATTTTTTACTATCGCAAATTTTAAATACGCCGAGGATTGCCTTTTCTATAGTGAATTTGTCAAAATAATATTTTTTACGGTCGCAAATTTTAAATACGCCGAGGATTGCCTTTTCTATAGTGAATTTGTCAAAAAATATTTTTTTACTGTCGCAAATTTTAAATATACCGAGGATTGCCTTTTCTATAGTGAATTTTTCAAAAAATTATTTTTTACTGTCGCAAATTTTAAATACGCCGAGTATTGCCTTTTCTATAGTAAATTTTTCAAAAAATTATTTTTTGCTGTCGCAAATTTTAAATACGCCGAGGATTGCCTTTTTCTATAGTAAATCTTTCAAAAAATAATTTTTTTACTGTCGCAAATTTTAAATACGCCGAGGATTGTCTTTTCTATAGGAAATTTTTCAAAAAATAATTTTTTACTGTCGCAAATTTTAAATACGCCGAGGATTGCCTTTTCTATAGTGAATTTGTCAAAATAATATTTTTTACGGTCGCAAATTTTAAATACGCCGAGGATTGCCTTTTCTATAGTAAGTTTTTCAAAAAATAATTTTTTACTGTCGCAAATTTTAAATACGCCGAGGATTGCCTTTTCTATAGTAAATTTTTCAAAAAATAATTTTTTACTGTCGCAAATTTTAAATACGCCGAGGATTGCCTTTTCTATAGTAAATTTTTCAAAAAATAATTTTTTACTATCGCAAATTTTAAATACGCCGAGGATTGCCTTTTCTATAGTGAATTTGTCAAAATAATATTTTTTACGGTCGCAAATTTTTAATACGCCGAGGATTGCCTTTTCTATAGTAAATTTTTCAAAAAATAATTTTTTACTGTCGCAAATTTTAAATAAGCCGAGGATTGCCTTTTCTATAGTGAATTTGTCAAAATAATATTTTTTACGGTCGCAAATTTTAAATACGCCGAGGATTGCCTTTTCTATAGTAAATTTTTCAAAAAATAATTTTTTACTGTCGCAAATTTTAAATACGCCGAGGATTGCCTTTTCTATAGTAAATCTTTCAAAAAATAATTTTTTACTGTCGCAAATTTTAAATACGCCGAGGATTGTCTTTTCTATAGGAAATTTTTCAAAAAAATAATTTTTTACTGTCGCAAATTTTAAATACGCCGAGGATTGCCTTTTCTATAGTGAATTTGTCAAAATAATATTTTTTACGGTCGCAAATTTTAAATACGCCGAGGATTGCCTTTTCTATAGTGAATTTTTCAAAAAATATTTTTTTACTGTCGCAAATTTTAAATATACCGAGGATTGCCTTTTCTATAGTGAATTTTTCAAAAAATTATTTTTTACTGTCGCAAATTTTAAATTCGCCGAGTATTGCCTTTTCTATAGTAAATTTTTCAAAAAATTATTTTTTGCTGTCGCAAATTTTAAATACGCCGAGGATTGCCTTTTCTATAGTAAATCTTTCAAAAAATAATTTTTTACTGTCGCAAATTTTAAATACGCCGAGGATTGTCTTTTCTATAGGAAATTTTTCAAAAAATAATTTTTTACTGTCGCAAATTTTAAATACGCCGAGGATTGCCTTTTCTATAGTGAATTTGTCAAAATAATATTTTTTACGGTCGCAAATTTTAAATACGCCGAGGATTGCCTTTTCTATAGTAAATTTTTCAAAAAATTATTTTTTACTGTCGCAAATTTTAAATAAGCCGAGGATTGCCTTTTCTATAGTGAATTTGTCAAAATAATATTTTTTACGGTCGCAAATTTTAAATACGCCGAGGATTGCCTTTTCTATAGTAAATTTTTCAAAAAATAATTTTTTACTGTCGCAAATTTTAAATACGCCGAGGATTGCCTTTTCTATAGTGAATTTGTCAAAAAATAAATTTTTACTGTCGCAAATTTTAAATACGCCGGGGATTGCCTTTTCTATAGTAAATTTTTCAAAAAATAATTTTTTACTGTCGCAAGTTTTAAATACGCCGAGGATTGACTCTTCTATAGTAAATTTTTCAAAAAATAATTTTTTACTGTCGCAAATTTTAAATACGCCGAGGATTGCCTTTTCTATAGTAAATTTTTCAAAAAATAATTTTTTACTATCGCAAATTTTAAATACGCCGAGGATTGCCTTTTCTATAGTGAATTTGTCAAAATAATATTTTTTACGGTCGCAAATTTTTAATACGCCGAGGATTGCCTTTTCTATAGTAAATTTTTCAAAAACTAATTTTTTACTGTCGCAAATTTTAAATAAGCCGAGGATTGCCTTTTCTATAGTGAATTTGTCAAAAAATATTTTTTTACTGTCGCAAATTTTAAATATACCGAGGATTGCCTTTTCTATAGTGAATTTTTCAAAAAATTATTTTTTACTGTCGCAAATTTTAAATACGCCGAGGATTGCCTTTTCTATAGTAAATCTTTCAAAAAATAATTTTTTACTGTCGCAAATTTTAAATACGCCGAGGATTGCCTTTTCTATAGTGAATTTGTCAAAAAATAAATTTTTACTGTCGCAAATTTTAAATACGCCGGGGATTGCCTTTTCTATAGTAAATTTTTCAAAAAATAATTTTTTACTGTCGCAAGTTTTAAATACGCCGAGGATTGACTCTTCTATAGTAAATTTTTCAAAAAATAATTTTTTACTGTCGCAAATTTTAAATACGCCGAGGATTGCCTTTTCTATAGTAAATTTTTCAAAAAATAATTTTTTACTGTCGCAAATTTTAAATAAGCCGAGGATTGCCTTTTCTATAGTGAATTTGTCAAAAAATAAATTTTTACTGTCGCAAATTTTAAATACGCCGGGGATTGCCTTTTCTATAGTAAATTTTTCAAAAAATAATTTTTTACTGTCGCAAGTTTTAAATACGCCGAGGATTGACTCTTCTATAGTAAATTTTTCAAAAAATAATTTTTTACTGTCGCAAATTTTAAATACGCCGAGGATTGCCTTTTCTATAGTAAATTTTTCAAAAAATAATTTTTTACTATCGCAAATTTTAAATACGCCGAGGATTGCCTTTTCTATAGTGAATTTGTCAAAATAATATTTTTTACGGTCGCAAATTTTTAATACGCCGAGGATTGCCTTTTCTATAGTAAATTTTTCAAAAAATAATTTTTTACTGTCGCAAATTTGAAATAAGCCGAGGATTGCCTTTTCTATAGTGAATTTGTCAAAAAATATTTTTTTACTGTCGCAAATTTTAAATATACCGAGGATTGCCTTTTCTATAGTGAATTTTTCAAAAAATTATTTTTTACTGTCGCAAATTTTAAATACGCCGAGGATTGCCTTTTCTATAGTAAATCTTTCAAAAAATAATTTTTTACTGTCGCAAATTTTAAATACGCCGAGGATTGTCTTTTCTATAGTAAATTTCTCAAAAAGTTATTTTTTACGGTCGCAAATTTTTAATACGCCGACGATTGCCTTTTCTATAGTGAATTTGTCAAAAAATAAATTTTTACTGTCGCAAATTTTAAATACGCCGAGGATTGCCTTTTCTATAGTAAATTTTTTACTGTCGCAAATTTTAAATACGCCGAGGATTTCCTTTTCCACAGTGAATTTGTCAAAAAATAAATTTTTACTGTCGCAAATTTTAAATACGCCGAGGATTGCCTTTACTATAGTAAATTTTTCAAAAAATAATTTTTTACTGTCGCAAATTGTAAATACGCCGAGGATTGCCTTTTCTGTAGTAAATTTTTCAAAAAATAATTTTTTACTGTCGCAAATTTTAAATACGCCGAGGATTGCCTTTTCTATAGTGAATTTGTCAAAATAATATTTTTTACGGTCGCAAATTTTAAATACGCCGAGGATTGCCTTTTCTATAGTGAATTTGTCAAAAAATAAATTTTTACTGTCGCAAATTTTAAATACACCGAGGATTGCCTTTTCTATAGTAAATTTTTCAAAAATAATTGTTTACTGTCGCAAATTTTAAATACGCCGAGGATTGCCTTTTCTATAGTAAATTTTTCAAAAAATAATTTTTTTACTGTCGCAAATTTTAAATACGCCGAGGATTTCCTTTTCTATAGTAAATTTTTCAAAAAATAATTTTTTACTGTCGCAAATTTTAAATACGCCGAGGATTGCCTTTTCTATAGTAAATTTTTCAAAAATAATTGTTTACTGTCGCAAATTTTAAATACGCCGAGGATTGCCTTTTCTATAGTAAATTTTTCAAAAAATAATTTTTTACTGTCGCAAATTTTAAATACGCCGAGGATTGCCTTTTCTATAGTAAATTTTTCAAAAAATAATTTTTTACTGTCGCAAAGTTTAAATACGCCGAGGATTGCCTTTTCTATAGTAAATTTTTCAAAAAATAATTTTTTACTGTCGCGAATTTTATATACGCCGAGGATTACCTTTTCTATAGTAAATTTTTCAAAAAATAATTTTTTACTGTCGCAAATTTTAAATACGCCGAGGATTGCCTTTTCTATAGTAAATTTTTCAAAAAATAATTGTTTACTGTCGCAAATTTTATATACGCCCAGGATTGCCTTTTCTATAGTAAATTTTTCAAAAAATAATTTTTTACTGTCGCAAATTTTAAATACGCTGAGGATTGCCTTTTCTATAGTAAACTTGTCAAAAAATAAATTTTTACTGTGGTAAATTTTAATTATACCGAGGATTGCCTTTTCTATAGTTAATTTGTCAAAAAATAATTTTTTACTGTCGCAAATTTTAAATACGCCGAGGATTACCTTTTCTGTAGTGAATTTTTCAAAAAATTATTTTTTATTGTCGCAAATTTGAAATACGCCGAGGATTGTCTTTTCTATAGTAAATTTCTCAAAAAGTTATTTTTTACGGTCGCAAATTTTAAATACGCCGAGGATTGCCTTTTCCACAGTGAATTTGTCAAAAAATAAATTTTTACTGTCGCAAATTTTAAATACGCCGAGGATTGCCTTTTCTATAGTAAATTTTTCAAAAAATAATTTTTTACTGTCGGAAATTTTAAATACGCCGAGGATTGCCTTTTCTGTAGTAAATTTTTCAAAAAATAATTTTTTACTGTCGCAAATTTTAAATACGCCGAGGATTGCCTTTTCTATAGTGAATTTGTCAAAATAATATTTTTTACGGTCGCAAATTTTAAATACGCCGAGGATTGCCTTTTCTATAGTGAATTTGTCAAAAATTATTTTTTTACTGTCGCAAATTTTAAATATACCGAGGATTGCCTTTTCTATAGTGAATTTTTCAAAAAATTATTTTTTACTGTCGCAAATTTTAAATACGCCGAGGATTGCCTTTTCTATAGTAAATTTTTCAAAAAGTAATTTTTTACTGTCGCAAATTTTAAATACGCCGAGGATTGTCTTTTCTATAGTAAATTTTTCAAAAAATAATTTTTTACTGTCGCAAATTTTAAATACGCCGAGGATTGCCTTTTCTATGGTGAATTTGTCAAAATAATATTTTTTACGGTCGCAAATTTTAAATACGCCGAGGATTGCCTTTTCTATAGTAAATTTTTCAAAAAATAATTTTTTACTGTCGCAAATTTTAAATAAGCCGAGGATTGCCTTTTCTATAGTGAATTTGTCAAAATAATATTTTTTACGGTCGCAAATTTTAAATACGCCGAGGATTGCCTTTTCTATAGTAAATTTTTCAAAAAATAATTTTTTACTGTCGCAAATTTTAAATATGCCGAGGATTGCCTTTTCTATAGTAAATTTTTCAAAATATGATTTTTTACTGTCGCAAGTTTTAAATACGCCGAGGATTGACTTTTCTATAGTAAATTTTTCAAAAAATAATTTTTTACTGTCGAAAATTTTAAATACGCCGAGGATTGCCTTTTCTATAGTAAATTTTTCAAAAAATTATTTTTTACTGTCGCAAATTTTAAATACGCCGAGGATTGCCTTTCTATAGTAAATTTTTCAAAAAATAATTTTTTACTGTCGCAAATTTTAAATACGCCGAGGATTGCCTTTTCTATAGTAAATTTTTCAAAAAATAATTTTTTACTCTCGCAAATTTTAAATGCGCCGAGGATTGCCTTTTCTATAGTAAATTTTTCAAAAAATAATTTTTTACTGTCGCAAATTTTAAATACGCCGAGGATTGCCTTTTCTATAGTCAATTTTTCCAAAAATAATTTTTTACTGTCGCAAATTTTAAATACGCCGAGGATTGCCTTTTCTATAGTAAATTTCTCAAAAAATTATTTTTTACTGTCGCAAATTTTTAATACGCCGAGGATTGCCTTTTCTATAGTGAATTTGTCAAAATAATATTTTTTACGATCGCAAATTTTAAATACGCCGAGGATTGCCTTTTCTATAGTGAATTTGTCAAAAAATATTTTTTTACTGTCGCAAATTTTAAATATACCGAGGATTACCTTTTCTATAGTGAATTTTTCAAAAAATTATTTTTTACTGTTGCAAATTTTAAATACGCTGAGGATTGCCTTTTCTATAGTAAATTTCTCAAAAAATTATTTTTTACGGTCGCAAATTTTTAATACGCCGACGATTGCCTTTTCTATAGTGAATTTGTCAAAAAATAAATTTTTACTGTCGCAAATTTTAAATACGCCGAGGATTGCCTTTTCTATAGTAAATTTTTTACTGTCGCAAATTTTAAATACGCCGAGGATTGCCTTTTCCACAGTGAATTTGTCAAAAAATAAATTTTTACTGTCGCAAATTTTAAATACGCCGAGGATTGCCTTTTCTATAGTAAATTTTTCAAAAAATAATTTTTTACTGTCGCAAATTTTAAATACGCCGAGGATTGCCTTTTCTGTAGTAAATTTTTCAAAAAATAATTTTTTACTGTCGCAAATTTTAAATACGCAGAGGATTGCCTTTTCCACTGTGAATTTGTCAAAAAATAAATTTTTACTGTCGCAAATTTTAAATACGCCGAGGATTGCCTTTTCTATAGTACATTTTTCAAAAAATAATTTTTTACTGTTGCAAATTTTAAATATGCCGAGGATTGCCTTTTCTGTAGTAAATTTTTCAAAAAATAATTTTTTACTGTCGCAAATTTTAAATACGCCGAGGATTGCCTTTTCTATAGTAAATTTTTCAAAAAATTATTTTTTTGCTGTCGCAAATTTTAAATACGCCGAGGATTGCCTTTTCTATAGTAAATTTTTCAAAAAATAATTTTTTACTGTCGCAAATTTTAAATACGCCGAGGATTGCCTTTTCTATAGTAAATTTTTCAAAAAATTATTTTTTACTATCGCAAATTTTAAATACGCCGAGGATTGCCTTTTCTATAGTGAATTTGTCAAAATAATATTTTTTACAGTCGCAAATTTTAAATACGCCGAGGATTGCCTTTTCTATAGTGAATTTGTCAAAAAATATTTTTTTACTGTCGCAAATTTTAAATATACCGAGGATTGCCTTTTCTATAGTGAATTTTTCAAAAAATTATTTTTTACTGTCGCAAATTTTAAATACGCCGAGTATTGCCTTTTCTATAGTAAATTTTTCAAAAAATTATTTTTTGCTGTCGCAAATTTTAAATACGCCGAGGATTGCCTTTTCTATAGTAAATCTTTCAAAAAATAATTTTTTACTGTCGCAAATTTTAAATACGCCGAGGATTGTCTTTTCTATAGGAAATTTTTCAAAAAATAATTTTTTACTGTCGCAAATTTTAAATACGCCGAGGATTGCCTTTTCTATAGTGAATTTGTCAAAATAATATTTTTTACGGTCGCAAATTTTAAATACGCCGAGGATTGCCTTTTCTATAGTAAGTTTTTCAAAAAATAATTTTTTACTGTCGCAAATTTTAAATACGCCGAGGATTGCCTTTTCTATAGTAAATTTTTCAAAAAATAATTTTTTACTGTCGCAAAATTTTAAATACGCCGAGGATTGCCTTTTCTATAGTAAATTTTTCAAAAAATAATTTTTTACTATCGCAAATTTTAAATACGCCGAGGATTGCCTTTTCTATAGTGAATTTGTCAAAATAATATTTTTTACGGTCGCAAATTTTTAATACGCCGAGGATTGCCTTTTCTATAGTAAATTTTTCAAAAAATAATTTTTTACTGTCGCAAATTTTAAATAAGCCGAGGATTGCCTTTTCTATAGTGAATTTGTCAAAATAATATTTTTTACGGTCGCAAATTTTAAATACGCCGAGGATTGCCTTTTCTATAGTAAATTTTTCAAAAAATAATTTTTTACTGTCGCAAATTTTAAATACGCCGAGGATTGCCTTTTCTATAGTAAATCTTTCAAAAAATAATTTTTTACTGTCGCAAATTTTAAATACGCCGAGGATAGTCTTTTCTATAGGAAATTTTTCAAAAAATAATTTTTTACTGTCGCAAATTTTAAATACGCCGAGGATTGCCTTTTCTATAGTGAATTTGTCAAAATAATATTTTTTACGGTCGCAAATTTTAAATACGCCGAGGATTGCCTTTTCTATAGTGAATTTGTCAAAAAATATTTTTTTTACTGTCGCAAATTTTAAATATACCGAGGATTGCCTTTTCTATAGTGAATTTTTCAAAAAATTATTTTTTACTGTCGCAAATTTTAAATACGCCGAGTATTGCCTTTTCTATAGTAAATTTTTCAAAAAATTATTTTTTGCTGTCGCAAATTTTAAATACGCCGAGGATTGCCTTTTCTATAGTAAATCTTTCAAAAAATAATTTTTTACTGTCGCAAATTTTAAATACGCCGAGGATTGTCTTTTCTATAGGAAATTTTTCAAAAAATAATTTTTTACTGTCGCAAATTTTAAATACGCCGAGGATTGCCTTTTCTATAGTGAATTTGTCAAAATAATATTTTTTACGGTCGCAAATTTTAAATACGCCGAGGATTGCCTTTTCTATAGTAAATTTTTCAAAAAATAATTTTTTACTGTCGCAAATTTTAAATAAGCCGAGGATTGCCTTTTCTATAGTGAATTTGTCAAAATAATATTTTTTATGGTCGCAAATTTTAAATACGCCGAGGATTGCCTTTTCTATAGTGAATTTGTCAAAAAATATTTTTTTACTGTCGCAAATTTTAAATAAGCCGAGGATTGCCTTTTCTATAGTGAATTTGTCAAAATAATATTTTTTACGGTCGCAAATTTTAAATACGCCGAGGATTGCCTTTTCTATAGTAAATTTTTCAAAAAATAATTTTTTACTGTCGCAAATTTTAAATACGCCGAGGATTGCCTTTTCTATAGTAAATCTTTCAAAAAATAATTTTTTACTGTCGCAAATTTTAAATACGCCGAGGATTGTCTTTTCTATAGGAAATTTTTCAAAAAATAATTTTTTACTGTCGCAAATTTTAAATACGCCGAGGATTGCCTTTTCTATAGTGAATTTGTCAAAATAATATTTTTTACGGTCGCAAATTTTAAATACGCCGAGGATTGCCTTTTCTATAGTGAATTTGTCAAAAAATATTTTTTTACTGTCGCAAATTTTAAATATACCGAGGATTGCCTTTTCTATAGTGAATTTTTCAAAAAATTATTTTTTACTGTCGCAAATTTTAAATACGCCGAGTATTGCCTTTTCTATAGTAAATTTTTCAAAAAATTATTTTTTGCTGTCGCAAATTTTAAATACGCCGAGGATTGCCTTTTCTATAGTAAATCTTTCAAAAAATAATTTTTTACTGTCGCAAATTTTAAATACGCCGAGGATTGTCTTTTCTATAGGAAATTTTTCAAAAAATAATTTTTTACTGTCGCAAATTTTAAATACGCCGAGGATTGCCTTTTCTATAGTGAATTTGTCAAAATAATATTTTTTACGGTCGCAAATTTTAAATACGCCGAGGATTGCCTTTTCTATAGTAAATTTTTCAAAAAATAATTTTTTACTGTCGCAAATTTTAAATACGCCGAGGATTGCCTTTTCTATAGTGAATTTGTCAAAAAATAAATTTTTACTCTCGCAAATTTTAAATACGCCGGGGATTGCCTTTTCTATAGTAAATTTTTCAAAAAATAATTTTTTACTGTCGCAAGTTTTAAATACGCCGAGGATTGACTCTTCTATAGTAAATTTTTCAAAAAATAATTTTTTACTGTCGCAAATTTTAAATACGCCGAGGATTGCCTTTTCTATAGTAAATTTTTCAAAAAATAATTTTTTACTATCGCAAATTTTAAATACGCCGAGGATTGCCTTTTCTATAGTGAATTTGTCAAAATAATATTTTTTACGGTCGCAAATTTTTAATACGCCGAGGATTGCCTTTTCTATAGTAAATTTTTCAAAAAATAATTTTTTACTGTCGCAAATTTTAAATAAGCCGAGGATTGCCTTTTCTATAGTGAATTTGACAAAATAATATTTTTTACGGTCGCAAATTTTAAATACGCCGAGTATTGCCTTTTCTATAGTAAATTTTTCAAAAAATAATTTTTTACTGTCGCAAATTTTAAATACGCCGAGGATTGCCTTTTCTATAGTGAATTTGTCAAAAAATAAATTTTTACTGTCGCAAATTTTAAATACGCCGGGGATTGCCTTTTCTATAGTAAATTTTTCAAAAAATAATTTTTTACTGTCGCAAGTTTTAAATACGCCGAGGATTGACTCTTCTATAGTAAATTTTTCAAAAAATAATTTTTTACTGTCGCAAATTTTAAATACGCCGAGGATTGCCTTTTCTATAGTAAATTTTTCAAAAAATAATTTTTTACTATCGCAAATTTTAAATACGCCGAGGATTGCCTTTTCTATAGTAAATTTTTCAAAAAATAATTTTTTACTGTCTCAAATTTTAAATACGCCGAGGATTGCCTTTTCTATAGTAAATTTTTCAAAAAATAATTTTTTACTCTCGCAAATTTTAAATGCGCCGAGGATTGCCTTTTCTATAGTAAATTTTTCAAAAAATAATTTTTTACTGTCGCAAATTTTAAATACGCCGAGGATTGCCTTTTCTATAGTCAATTTTTCAAAAAATAATTTTTTACTGTCGCAAATTTTAAATACGCCGAGGATTGCCTTTTCTATAGTAAATTTCTCAAAAAATTATTTTTTACTGTCGCAAATTTTTAATACGCCGAGGATTGCCTTTTCTATAGTGAATTTGTCAAAATAATATTTTTTACGGTCGCAAATTTTAAATACGCCGAGGATTGCCTTTTCTATAGTGAATTTGTCAAAAAATATTTTTTTACTGTCGCAAATTTTAAATATACCGAGGATTACCTTTTCTATAGTGAATTTTTCAAAAAATTATTTTTTACTGTCGCAAATTTTAAATACGCCGAGGATTGCCTTTTCTATAGTAAATTTCTCAAAAAATTATTTTTTACGGTCGCAAATTTTTAATACGCCGACGATTGCCTTTTCTATAGTGAATTTGTCAAAAAATAAATTTTTACTGTCGCAAATTTTAAATACGCCGAGGATTGCCTTTTCTATAGTAAATTTTTTACTGTCGCAAATTTTAAATACGCCGAGGATTGCCTTTTCCACAGTGAATTTGTCAAAAAATAAATTTTTACTGTCGCAAATTTTAAATACGCCGAGGATTGCCTTTTCTATAGTAAATTTTTCAAAAAATAATTTTTTACTGTCGCAAATTTTAAATACGCCGAGGATTGCCTTTTCTGTAGTAAATTTTTCAAAAAATAATTTTTTACTGTCGCAAATTTTAAATACGCCGAGGATTGCCTTTTCCACTGTGAATTTGTCAAAAAATAAATTTTTACTGTCGCAAATTTTAAATACGCCGAGGATTGCCTTTTCTATAGTAAATTTTTCAAAAAATAATTTTTTACTGTCGCAAATTTTAAATATGCCGAGGATTGCCTTTTCTGTAGTAAATTTTTCAAAAAATAATTTTTTACTGTCGCAAATTTTAAATACGCCGAGGATTGCCTTTTCTATAGTAAATTTTTCAAAAAATTATTTTTTACTGTCGCAAATTTTAAATACGCCGAGGATTGCCGTTTCTATAGTAAATTTTTCAAAAAATAATTTTTTACTGTCGCAAATTTTAAATACGCCGGGGATTGCCTTTTCTATTGTGAATTTGTCAAAATAATATTTTTTACGGTCGCAAATTTTAAATACGCCGAGGATTGCCTTTTCTATAGTAAATTTGTCAAAAAATATTTTTTTACTGTCGCAAATTTTAAATATACCGAGGATTGCCTTTTCTATAGTGAATTTTTCAAAAAATTATTTTTTACTGTCGCAAATTTTAAATACGCCGAGGATTGCCTTTTCTATAGTAAATTTTTCAAAAAATTATTTTTTGCTGTCGCAAATTTTAAATACGCCGAGGATTGCCTTTTCTATAGTAAATTTTTCAAAAAATAATTTTTTACTGTCGCAAATTTTAAATACGCCGAGGATTGCCTTTTCTATAGTAAATTTTTCAAAAAATTATTTTTTACTATCGCAAATTTTAAATACGCCGAGGATTGCCTTTTCTATAGTGAATTTGTCAAAATAATATTTTGTACGGTCGCAAATTTTAAATACGCCGAGGATTGCCTTTTCTATAGTGAATTTGTCAAAAAATATTTTTTTACTGTCGCAAATTTTAAATATACCGAGGATTGCCTTTTCTATAGTGAATTTTTCAAAAAATTATTTTTTACTGTCGCAAATTTTAAATACGCCGAGTATTGCCTTTTCTATAGTAAATTTTTCAAAAAATTATTTTTTGCTGTCGCAAATTTTAAATACGCCGAGGATTGCCTTTTCTATAGTAAATCTTTCAAAAAATAATTTTTTACTGTCGCAAATTTTAAATACGCCGAGGATTGTCTTTTCTATAGGAAATTTTTCAAAAAATAATTTTTTACTGTCGCAAATTTTAAATACGCCGAGGATTGCCTTTTCTATAGTGAATTTGTCAAAATAATATTTTTTACGGTCGCAAATTTTAAATACGCCGAGGATTGCCTTTTCTATAGTAAGTTTTTCAAAAAATAATTTTTTACTGTCGCAAATTTTAAATAAGCCGAGGATTGCCTTTTCTATAGTGAATTTGTCAAAATAATATTTTTTACGGTCGCAAATTTTAAATACGCCGAGGATTGCCTTTTCTATAGTAAATTTTTCAAAAAATAATTTTTTACTGTCGCAAATTTTAAATACGCCGAGGATTGCCTTTTCTATAGTGAATTTGTCAAAAAATAAATTTTTACTGTCGCAAATTTTAAATACGCCGGGGATTGCCTTTTCTATAGTAAATTTTTCAAAAAATAATTTTTTACTGTCGCAAGTTTTAAATACGCCGAGGATTGACTCTTCTATAGTAAATTTTTCAAAAAATAATTTTTTACTGTCGCAAATTTTAAATACGCCGAGGATTGCCTTTTCTATAGTAAATTTTTCAAAAAATAATTTTTTACTATCGCAAATTTTAAATACGCCGAGGATTGCCTTTTCTATAGTGAATTTGTCAAAATAATATTTTTTACGGTCGCAAATTTTTAATACGCCGAGGATTGCCTTTTCTATAGTAAATTTTTCAAAAAATAATTTTTTACTGTCGCAAATTTTAAATAAGCCGAGGATTGCCTTTTCTATAGTGAATTTGTCAAAATAATATTTTTTACGGTCGCAAATTTTAAATACGCCGAGGATTGCCTTTTCTATAGTAAATTTTTCAAAAAATAATTTTTTACTGTCGCAAATTTTAAATACGCCGAGGATTGCCTTTTCTATAGTGAATTTGTCAAAAAATAAATTTTTACTGTCGCAAATTTTAAATACGCCGGGGATTGCCTTTTCTATAGTAAATTTTTCAAAAAATAATTTTTTACTGTCGCAAGTTTTAAATACGCCGAGGATTGACTCTTCTATAGTAAATTTTTCAAAAAATAATTTTTTACTGTCGCAAATTTTAAATACGCCGAGGATTGCCTTTTCTATAGTAAATTTTTCAAAAAATAATTTTTTACTATCGCAAATTTTAAATACGCCGAGGATTGCCTTTTCTATAGTAAATTTTTCAAAAAATTATTTTTTACTGTCGCAAACTTTAAATACGCCGAGGATTGCCTTTTTTATAGTAAATTTTTCAAAAAATAATTTTTTACTCTCGCAAATTTTAAATGCGCCGAGGATTGCCTTTTCTATAGTAAATTTTTCAAAAAATTATTTTTTACTGTCGCAAATTTTAAATACGCCGAGGATTGCCTTTTCTATAGTCAATTTTTCAAAAAATAATTTTTTACTGTCGCAAATTTTAAATACGCCGAGGATTGCCTTTTCTATAGTAAATTTCTCAAAAAATTATTTTTTACTGTCGCAAATTTTTAATACGCCGAGGATTGCCTTTTCTATAGTGAATTTGTCAAAAAATAAATTTTTACTGTCGCAAATTTTAAATACACCGAGGATTGCCTTTTCTATAGTAAATTTTTCAAAAATAATTGTTTACTGTCGCAAAATTTTAAATACGCCGAGGATTGCCTTTTCTATAGTAAATTTTTCAAAAAATAATTTTTTACTGTCGCAAATTTTAAATATGCCGAGGATTGCCTTTTCTATAGTGAATTTGTCAAAAAATAAATTTTTACTGTCGCAAATTTTAAATACGCCGAGGATTGCCTTTTCTATAGTAAATTTTTCAAAAAAAAATTTTTTACTGTAGCAAGTTTTAAATACGCCGAGGATTGACTTTTCTATAGTAAATTTTTCAAAAAATAATTTTTTACTGTCGCAAATTTTAAATACGCCGAGGATTGCCTTTTCTATAGTAAATTTTTCAAAAAATAATTTTTTACTGTCGCAAATTTTAAATACGCCGAGGATTGCCTTTCTATAGTAAATTTTTCAAAAAATAATTTTTTACTGTCGCAAATTTTAAATACGCCGAGGATTGCCTTTTCTATAGTAAATTTTTCAAAAAATAATTTTTTACTCTCGCAAGTTTTAAATGCGCCGAGGATTGCCTTTTCTATAGTAAATTTTTCAAAAAATAATTTTTTACTGTCGCAAATTTTAAATACGCCGAGGATTGCCTTTTCTATAGTAAATTTTTCAAAAAATAATTTTTTACTGTCGCAAATTTTAAATACGCCGAGGATTGCCTTTTCTATAGTAAATTTCTCAAAAAATTATTTTTTACTGTCGCAAATTTTTAATACGCCGAGGATTGCCTTTTCTATAGTGAATTTGTCAAAATAATATTTTTTACGGTCGCAAATTTTAAATACGCCGAGGATTGCCTTTTCTATAGTGAATTTGTCAAAAAATATTTTTTTACTGTCGCAAATTTTAAATATACCGAGGATTGCCTTTTCTATAGTGAATTTTTCAAAAAATTATTTTTTACTGTCGCAAATTTTAAATACGCCGAGGATTGCCTTTCTATAGTAAATTTTTCAAAAAATAATTTTTTACTGTCGCAAATTTTAAATACGCCGAGGATTGCCTTTTCTATAGTAAATTTTTCAAAAAATAATTTTTTACTCTCGCAAGTTTTAAATGCGCCGAGGATTGCCTTTTCTATAGTAAATTTTTCAAAAAATAATTTTTTACTGTCGCAAATTTTAAATAGGCCGAGGATTGCCTTTTCTATAGTCAATTTTTCAAAAAATAATTTTTTACTGTCGCAAATTTTAAATACGCCGAGGATTGCCTTTTCTATAGTAAATTTCTCAAAAAATTATTTTTTACTGTCGCAAATTTTTAATACGCCGAGGATTGCCTTTTCTATAGTGAATTTGTCAAAATAATATTTTTTACGGTCGCAAATTTTAAATACGCCGAGGATTGCCTTTTCTATAGTGAATTTGTCAAAAAATATTTTTTTACTGTCGCAAATTTTAAATATACCGAGGATTGCCTTTTCTATAGTGAATTTTTCAAAAAATTATTTTTTACTGTCGCAAATTTTAAATACGCCGAGGATTGCCTTTTCTATAGTAAATTTCTCAAAAAATTATTTTTTACGGTCGCAAATTTTTAATACGCCGACGATTGCCCTTTCTATAGTGAATTTGTCAAAAAATAAATTTTTACTGTCGCAAATTTTAAATACGCCGAGGATTGCCTTTTCTATAGTAAATTTTTTACTGTCGCAAATTTTAAATACGCCGAGGATTGCCTTTTCCACAGTGAATTTGTCAAAAAATAAATTTTTACTGTCGCAAATTTTAAATACGCCGAGGATTGCCTTTCCTATAGTAAATTTTTCAAAAAATAATTTTTTACTGTCGCAAATTTTAAATACGCCGAGGATTGCCTTTTCTGTAGTAAATTTTTCAAAAAATAATTTTTTACTGTCGCAAATTTTAAATACGCCGAGGATTGCCTTTTCCACAGTGAATTTGTCAAAAAATAAATTTTTACTGTCGCAAATTTTACATTCGCCGAGGATTGCCTTTTCTATAGTAAATTTTTCAAAAAATAATTTTTTACTGTCGCAAATTTTAAATATGCCGAGGATTGCCTTTTCTGTAGTAAATTTTTCAAAAAATAATTTTTTACTGTCGCAAATTTTAAATACGCCGAGGATTGCCTTTTCTATAGTAAATTTTTCAAAAAATTATTTTTTACTGTCCCAAATTTTAAATACGCCGAGGATTGCCTTTTCTATAGTAAATTTTTCAAAAAATAATTTTTTACTGTCGCAAATTTTAAATACGCCGGGGATTGCCTTTTCTATTGTGAATTTGTCAAAATAATATTTTTTACGGTCGCAAATTTTAAATACGCCGACGATTGCCTTTTCTATAGTGAATTTGTCAAAAAATATTTTTTTACTGTCGCAAATTTTAAATATACCGAGGATTGCCTTTTCTATAGTGAATTTTTCAAAAAATTATTTTTTACTGTCGCAAATTTTAAATACGCCGAGGATTGCCTTTTCTATAGTAAATTTTTCAAAAAATTATTTTTTGCTGTCGCAAATTTTAAATACGCCGAGGATTGCCTTTTCTATAGTAAATTTTTCAAAAAATAATTTTTTACTGTCGCAAATTTTAAATACGCCGAGGATTGCCTTTTCTATAGTAAATTTTTCAAAAAATTATTTTTTACTGTCGCAAATTTTAAATACGCCGAGGATTGCCTTTTCTATAGTGAATTTGTCAAAATAATATTTTTTACGGTCGCAAATTTTAAATACGCCGAAGATTGCCTTTTCTATAGTGAATTTGTCAAAAAATATTTTTTTACTGTCGCAAATTTTAAATATACCGAGGATTGCCTTTTCTATAGTGAATTTTTCAAAAAATTATTTTTTACTGTCGCAAATTTTAAATACGCCGAGTATTGCCTTTCTATAGTAAATTGCTCAAAAAATTATTTTTAGCTGTCGCAAATTTTAAATACGCCGAGGATTGCCTTTTCTATAGTGAATTTGTCAAAATAATATTTTTTACGGTCGCAAATTTTTAATACGCCGAGGATTGCCTTTTCTATAGTAAATTTTTCAAAAAATAATTTTTTACTGTCGCAAATTTTAAATAAGCCGAGGATTGCCTTTTCTATAGTGAATTTGTCAAAATAATATTTTTTACGGTCGCAAATTTTAAATACGCCGAGGATTGCCTTTTCTATAGTAACTTTTTCAAAAAATAATTTTTTACTGTCGCAAATTTTAAATACGCCGAGGATTGCCTTTTCTGTAGTAAATTTTTCAAAAAATAATTTTTTACTGTCGCAAATTTTAAATACGCCGAGGATTGCCTTTTCTATAGTGAATTTGTCAAAATAATATTTTTTACGGTCGCAAATTTTAAATACGCCGAGGATTGCCTTTTCTATAGTGAATTTGTCAAAAATTATTTTTTTACTGTCGCAAATTTTAAATATACCGAGGATTGCCTTTTCTATAGTGAATTTTTCAAAAAATTATTTTTTACTGTCGCAAATTTTAAATACGCCGAGGATTGCCTTTTCTATAGTAAATCTTTCAAAAAATAATTTTTTACTGTCGCAAATTTTAAATACGCCGAGGATTGTCTTTTCTATAGTAAATTTTTCAAAAAATAATTTTTTACTGTCGCAAATTTTAAATACGCCGAGGATTGCCTTTTCTATGGTGAATTTGTCAAAATAATATTTTTTACGGTCGCAAATTTTAAATACGCCGAGGATTGCCTTTTCTATAGTAAATTTTTCAAAAAATAATTTTTTACTGTCGCAAATTTTAAATAAGCCGAGGATTGCCTTTTCTATAGTGAATTTGTCAAAATAATATTTTTTACGGTCGCAAATTTTAAATACGCCGAGGATTGCCTTTTCTATAGTAAATTTTTCAAAAAATAATTTTTTACTGTCGCAAATTTTAAATATGCCGAGGATTGCCTTTTCTATAGTAAATTTTTCAAAATATGATTTTTTACTGTCGCAAGTTTTAAATACGCCGAGGATTGACTTTTCTATAGTAAATTTTTCAAAAAATAATTTTTTACTGTCGAAAATTTTAAATACGCCGAGGATTGCCTTTTCTATAGTAAATTTTTCAAAAAATTATTTTTTACTGTCGCAAATTTTAAATACGCCGAGGATTGCCTTTCTATAGTAAATTTTTCAAAAAATAATTTTTTACTGTCGCAAATTTTAAATACGCCGAGGATTGCCTTTTCTATAGTAAATTTCTCAAAAAATTATTTTTTACGGTCGCAAATTTTTAATACGCCGACGATTGCCTTTTCTATAGTGAATTTGTCAAAAAATAAATTTTTACTGTCGCAAATTTTAAATACGCCGAGGATTGCCTTTTCTATAGTAAATTTTTTACTGTCGCAAATTTTAAATACGCCGAGGATTGCCTTTTCCACAGTGAATTTGTCAAAAAATAAATTTTTACTGTCGCAAATTTTAAATACGCCGAGGATTGCCTTTTCTATAGTAAATTTTTCAAAAAATTATTTTTTGCTGTCGCAAATTTTAAATACGCCGAGGATTGCCTTTTCTATAGTAAATTTTTCAAAAAATAATTTTTTACTGTCGCAAATTTTAAATACGCCGAGGATTGCCTTTTCTATAGTCAATTTTTCCAAAAATAATT
The DNA here is from genome assembly GCA_963924295.1 of Dioctria rufipes. Taxonomy (NCBI): domain Eukaryota; kingdom Metazoa; phylum Arthropoda; class Insecta; order Diptera; family Asilidae; genus Dioctria; species Dioctria rufipes. The sequence continues at coordinate 76,080 of CAWUPM010000755.1, forward strand.
TTTTACTGTCGCAAATTTTAAATACGCCGAGGATTGCCTTTTCTATAGTAAATTTCTCAAAAAATTATTTTTTACTGTCGCAAATTTTTAATACGCCGAGGATTGCCTTTTCTATAGTGAATTTGTCAAAATAATATTTTTTACGATCGCAAATTTTAAATACGCCGAGGATTGCCTTTTCTATAGTGAATTTGTCAAAAAATATTTTTTTACTGTCGCAAATTTTAAATATACCGAGGATTACCTTTTCTATAGTGAATTTTTCAAAAAATTATTTTTTACTGTCGCAAATTTTAAATACGCTGAGGATTGCCTTTTCTATAGTAAATTTCTCAAAAAATTATTTTTTACGGTCGCAAATTTTTAATACGCCGACGATTGCCTTTTCTATAGTGAATTGTAAAAAAATAAATTTTTACTGTCGCAAATTTTAAATACGCCGAGGATTGCCTTTTCTATAGTAAATTTTTTACTGTCGCAAATTTTAAATACGCCGAGGATTGCCTTTTCCACAGTGAATTTGTCCAAAAATAAATTTTTACTGTCGCAAATTTTAAATACGCCGAGGATTGCCTTTTCTATAGTAAATTTTTCAAAAAATTATTTTTTGCTGTCGCAAATTTTAAATACGCCGAGGATTGCCTTTTCTATAGTAAATTTTTCAAAAAATAATTTTTTACTGTCGCAAATTTTAAATACGCCGAGGATTGCCTTTTCTATAGTAAATTTTTCAAAAAATTATTTTTTACTATCGCAAATTTAAATACGCCGAGGATTGCCTTTTCTATAGTGAATTTGTCAAAATAATATTTTTTACAGTCGCAAATTTTAAATACGCCGAGGATTGCCTTTTCTATAGTGAATTTGTCAAAAAATATTTTTTTACTGTCGCAAATTTTAAATATACCGAGGATTGCCTTTTCTATAGTGAATTTTTCAAAAAATTATTTTTTACTGTCGCAAATTTTAAATACGCCGAGTATTGCCTTTTCTATAGTAAATTTTTCAAAAAATTATTTTTTGCTGTCGCAAATTTTAAATACGCCGAGGATTGCCTTTTCTATAGTAAATCTTTCAAAAAATAATTTTTTACTGTCGCAAATTTTAAATACGCCGAGGATTGTCTTTTCTATAGGAAATTTTTCAAAAAATAATTTTTTACTGTCGCAAATTTTAAATACGCCGAGGATTGCCTTTTCTATAGTGAATTTGTCAAAATAATATTTTTTACGGTCGCAAATTTTAAATACGCCGAGGATTGCCTTTTCTATAGTAAGTTTTTCAAAAAATAATTTTTTACTGTCGCAAATTTTAAATACGCCGAGGATTGCCTTTTCTATAGTAAATTTTTCAAAAAATAATTTTTTACTGTCGCAAATTTTAAATACGCCGAGGATTGCCTTTTCTATAGTAAATTTTTCAAAAAATAATTTTTTACTATCGCAAATTTTAAATACGCCGAGGATTGCCTTTTCTATAGTGAATTTGTCAAAATAATATTTTTTACGGTCGCAAATTTTTAATACGCCGAGGATTGCCTTTTCTATAGTAAATTTTTCAAAAAATAATTTTTTACTGTCGCAAATTTTAAATAAGCCGAGGATTGCCTTTTCTATAGTGAATTTGTCAAAATAATATTTTTTTACGGTCGCAAATTTTAAATACGCCGAGGATTGCCTTTTCTATAGTAAATTTTTCAAAAAATAATTTTTTACTGTCGCAAATTTTAAATACGCCGAGGATTGCCTTTTCTATAGTAAATCTTTCAAAAAATAATTTTTTACTGTCGCAAATTTTAAATACGCCGAGGATAGTCTTTTCTATAGGAAATTTTTCAAAAAATAATTTTTTACTGTCGCAAATTTTAAATACGCCGAGGATTGCCTTTTCTATAGTGAATTTGTCAAAATAATATTTTTTACGGTCGCAAATTTTAAATACGCCGAGGATTGCCTTTTCTATAGTGAATTTGTCAAAAAATATTTTTTTACTGTCGCAAATTTTAAATATACCGAGGATTGCCTTTTCTATAGTGAATTTTTCAAAAAATTATTTTTTACTGTCGCAAATTTTAAATACGCCGAGTATTGCCTTTTCTATAGTAAATTTTTCAAAAAATTATTTTTTGCTGTCGCAAATTTTAAATACGCCGAGGATTGCCTTTTCTATAGTAAATCTTTCAAAAAATAATTTTTTACTGTCGCAAATTTTAAATACGCCGAGGATTGTCTTTTCTATAGGAAATTTTTCAAAAAATAATTTTTTACTGTCGCAAATTTTAAATACGCCGAGGATTGCCTTTTCTATAGTGAATTTGTCAAAATAATATTTTTTACGGTCGCAAATTTTAAATACGCCGAGGATTGCCTTTTCTATAGTAAATTTTTCAAAAAATAATTTTTTACTGTCGCAAATTTTAAATAAGCCGAGGATTGCCTTTTCTATAGTGAATTTGTCAAAATAATATTTTTTACGGTCGCAAATTTTAAATACGCCGAGGATTGCCTTTTCTATAGTGAATTTGTCAAAAAATATTTTTTTACTGTCGCAAATTTTAATAAGCCGAGGATTGCCTTTTCTATAGTGAATTTGTCAAAATAATATTTTTTACGGTCGCAAATTTTAAATACGCCGAGGATTGCCTTTTCTATAGTAAATTTTTCAAAAAATAATTTTTTACTGTCGCAAATTTTAAATACGCCGAGGATTGCCTTTTCTATAGTAAATCTTTCAAAAAATAATTTTTTACTGTCGCAAATTTTAAATACGCCGAGGATTGTCTTTTCTATAGGAAATTTTTCAAAAAATAATTTTTTACTGTCGCAAATTTTAAATACGCCGAGGATTGCCTTTTCTATAGTGAATTTGTCAAAATAATATTTTTTACGGTCGCAAATTTTAAATACGCCGAGGATTGCCTTTTCTATAGTGAATTTGTCAAAAAATATTTTTTTACTGTCGCAAATTTTAAATATACCAAGGATTGCCTTTTCTATAGTGAATTTTTCAAAAAATTATTTTTTACTGTCGCAAATTTTAAATACGCCGAGTATTGCCTTTTCTATAGTAAATTTTTCAAAAAATTATTTTTTGCTGTCGCAAATTTTAAATACGCCGAGGATTGCCTTTTCTATAGTAAATCTTTCAAAAAATAATTTTTTACTGTCGCAAATTTTAAATACGCCGAGGATTGTCTTTTCTATAGGAAATTTTTCAAAAAATAATTTTTTACTGTCGCAAATTTTAAATACGCCGAGGATTGCCTTTTCTATAGTGAATTTGTCAAAATAATATTTTTTACGGTCGCAAATTTTAAATACGCCGAGGATTGCCTTTTCTATAGTAAATTTTTCAAAAAATAATTTTTTACTGTCGCAAATTTTAAATACGCCGAGGATTGCCTTTTCTATAGTGAATTTGTCAAAAAATAAATTTTTACTCTCGGAAATTTTAAATACGCCGGGGATTGCCTTTTCTATAGTAAATTTTTCAAAAAATAATTTTTTACTGTCGCAAGTTTTAAATACGCCGAGGATTGACTCTTCTATAGTAAATTTTTCAAAAAATAATTTTTTACTGTCGCAAATTTTAAATACGCCGAGGATTGCCTTTTCTATAGTAAATTTTTCAAAAAATAATTTTTTACTATCGCAAATTTTAAATACGCCGAGGATTGCCTTTTCTATAGTGAATTTGTCAAAATAATATTTTTTACGGTCGCAAATTTTTAATACGCCGAGGATTGCCTTTTCTATAGTAAATTTTTCAAAAAATAATTTTTTACTGTCGCAAATTTTAAATAAGCCGAGGATTGCCTTTTCTATAGTGAATTTGACAAAATAATATTTTTTACGGTCGCAAATTTTAAATACGCCGAGTATTGCCTTTTCTATAGTAAATTTTTCAAAAAATAATTTTTTACTGTCGCAAATTTTAAATACGCCGAGGATTGCCTTTTCTATAGTGAATTTGTCAAAAAATAAATTTTTACTGTCGCAAATTTTAAATACGCCGGGGATTGCCTTTTCTATAGTAAATTTTTCAAAAAATAATTTTTTACTGTCGCAAGTTTTAAATACGCCGAGGATTGACTCTTCTATAGTAAATTTTTCAAAAAATAATTTTTTACTGTCGCAAATTTTAAATACGCCGAGGATTGCCTTTTCTATAGTAAATTTTTCAAAAAATAATTTTTTACTATCGCAAATTTTAAATACGCCGAGGATTGCCTTTTCTATAGTAAATTTTTCAAAAAATAATTTTTTACTGTCTCAAATTTTAAATACGCCGAGGATTGCCTTTTCTATAGTAAATTTTTCAAAAAATAATTTTTTACTCTCGCAAATTTTAAATGCGCCGAGGATTGCCTTTTCTATAGTAAATTTTTCAAAAAATAATTTTTTACTGTCGCAAATTTTAAATACGCCGAGGATTGCCTTTTCTATAGTCAATTTTTCAAAAAATAATTTTTTACTGTCGCAAATTTTAAATACTCCGAGGATTGCCTTTTCTATAGTAAATTTCTCAAAAAATTATTTTTTACTGTCGCAAATTTTTAATACGCCGAGGATTGCCTTTTCTATAGTGAATTTGTCAAAATAATATTTTTTACGGTCGCAAATTTTAAATACGCCGAGGATTGCCTTTTCTATAGTGAATTTGTCAAAAAATATTTTTTTACTGTCGCAAATTTTAAATATACCGAGGATTACCTTTTCTAT